>SNQJ01S0028487.1:17592-70132 GCA_010110895.2 Picea sitchensis | reverse complement strand
TCAAACAAACTTGGGTCCATTACCCAAACCTGGGGTCTCCAACTTCTCATGGCCATAACTCTCTAACCGTGAGGAATTATGTGACGTTCCACATACCATCGGAAATGACATGAAAAGAACTATCCATCTAGGATATTTTCCCTAACAAATTCACTTTCCTTCATCTCATTATTCCACAATTAAGCATGGGTTCTCTTACTCCACAAAGCGTCTTCCCGTGAGGGATTTCACCATAAAGGGACCACTTTGGAGTTCATCCATATTTACTTCTTATCAACCATGAAAAAATAATAATGAGTCATATTTAAATCAAACAGTATTGGGTCCATTACCTAAACCTTTGTGCTACGAGGCTTTCTTCAAGGGTTGACATTAATGACAACCAACTTTAATCAACAGGTGTTTGCCTTGGCATTTTCCCACCTACTTCAACCATCCTGGGCTCCCTCAAAACTAGCTTTCCTTGAGCTCTGTTTCTAAAAAATGGTGGCTTTCTCCCCTTCCGCCTCTTCTCCTTCTTAAACTTCTTCTTGTCTTCCCAAGCTCTTTGGAAAGTAGGCGTTCCCCTATGTTGATCATATAAACATTTTTCCTTCCTTATGGTTTCGTCCATAGTTTTAGGATCATCATACTGGATTTTGTCACTGATAAAAAGTGGCATCCCACTCAGATATCTCTGGATCTTGACTGTCTTATCCTTCATGAAAGGGACATACTTCAACAAATCTAGAAATATCCTTTCATATTCATCTATAGTCATGCTGCCTAATTTAAGTTCAAAGAACTCTTTCATCTTTTTTTCATAATATCTCTTGGTTAAGTACTTCTTTTCAAAATGTTTCTTGAATTCCTTCCATATAACATTCTTCTCTCTGATGTGTTTCACTTTCACACGTTGATCTGACCACATCGATTCTTTTCCTTTCATTTGATAAACTATGATTCTTCCTTCTGCATGATAGGAATAATTATGCAATTGGAAATATTTTCTCCTGTCAAGTAGCCATGTCTCAGCCTCTTCATCTTTCTTGTTCTCTCCATCAAAAGTAGGAGGTTTGATATTATTCATTTCACCCTTCAGTTCATCCACTTCAGATCTCCTATTCTTTCTAGTAGGTGATGGACTTGAACTGTTGTGTGGCCTCCTTCTGTAATTCCTTTGGGATTGCGGGTGACGTCTGTTACCACTTCTTTCTCTCCTTTCCACATCATGAAACATGTAACTCTCTGATTTGATGGATCCACTTTCCTTATCCAACTTATTTTCCATTCTCTCCAGGCTCTGCATTAACTTCATATTGATTTTTTCATGTTGCTCCTTGGATCTCTTAAGGCTTGCATTATCTGCCTAGTGAATTTCGACATCTTTTTGAATTTTTTGAATGATTTTCATCATGCTCACGTATTTATCTATTTCTTCTGCATGCCCATTGGAGTTTGTTCCTTCAACTCCCAAACGAACACCCATTCCTCTAACTTCATCCTCTAGATTGTAATAGTCATGTGCCTCCTCCATTTCTCTGCACTATGTAACAATTTGGTTCGGTTCTTACAATTGTTAACTATGCAAAATGTGTAGTCAACCAAATTTTGTCAGGATATTATACTTAATAATTTTCCAGAATAACTTAAACAATTTGATTCAACAAAAGAATATCATACTCCATTTTCTGCAGGTCTTTGGTCGATCAAGAATCCCCACATCTCTATCTCAATCCCTGCTATGTTCTACAATTCACTTTTTGGCACTATCCCTTTTTCCTCCAGCCCTTAATTTGCATGTGACCACATTTGCGACCAAGTGATAATAGTTGGGTGCTTATCCAGAGCCTTGAAACTTTGGGGCTCCAAAGTTTCAAAGGTTTCCCTTTTCTCACATCACAAAGATCACAGAACATTGAACTGGCAGACTTGCGAAGGAAGGTGGATCTACAGTCCACATTCCTTGCATCCAACGGTTGATATTTAATATGGAACTCCAGGCTTCAAGAGTTCCAGACTGTCCAAACTCTCAATCCTCTCGGAGTTCCAAGTCTTCGGACTGCTGTATTTGTTTCCAAGTACAAAATCTTATGACACCTAGAATTACTAGGGGATATCCATGTCACCCAGGTGACATCATCATTCCACGTCATATCCGTTTCTTCGGGACTTTGGAGCTTCCGAGTTTCGGGACCTCGGAGGATTTCTTCCTCCCACTCAATCATGAACCATTTCTTCTGGAGTGTCAAGTCTTCGAACCTTGGGATCTGATGCCACGTGTCCCCTGTGACCAATGTTTGAGATTAAACCCAGCCTTCAGGCCTTCAGGATCTCTCTACTCAATGCTAACTATAACACCTTTCCTTTGGAGTACCAAGTCTCTAGACTTCATGATCTAGTGTCATGCATCTACTCGGGTCAAGTTATCATGGGCCTGGTCTAGTTAAATTCTTCACCAAGTTTTTAACTACTTTATGTATTCATCAGAGGCCCCACTATCCATTCTAGAGAGGAGTACCATGTGGAGAAATACTAGAAGCAGACACATGGCCCTATATGACGAGTGACACATGTCACGTTCTTACTGGAATTTCTATCTTCCAAAGGTTCTTAACTCACTAACACATGGCACACATCTCATGTGTCCACATCATCCCTAGTGACGTCAACAAGCCACGTCACTTCGAGACTTCGGAATTCGAAATATTTTACACTCGCACACTCCAATTCTCCCAAATTTTGAACTCCCGAACAAGTTGATCTTTTGACACACATCTCCTTTTATGAAGGGTCCAAATGAACTCCAGACTTCGAGACTTCGATATTTTTCAATCTATCACACCTTGTTTCTTTTGAATGCTAAATTCCCAAACAAGCCAATCTGTTGACACGTGTTTCTTTTGATGAACGGTCTAGATTAAATCCAGACTTCGGGACTTCAGGGGTTTTTTCCTTACCACACTTTGTTTCTCCCAAATTTTGAATTCTTGAACAAGCCAATCTACCGACACATGTCCCTTTTGATGAATGGTCCAGATTAACTCCGAACTTTGGTAGTTTTCACTCTATCCCACCTTATTACTCCTGAATGACGAATTTCCACATTGTTGTGAGATCTACAACTCACAATCATCCGCACATAGATATGTCGATTGAGATCTATTTTTCACCACTACACCTTACCTTCTACTTTTGGATTTCTCTAACAGTTCTGATTTGTCTTTGGCCAAAAGCAATAGTCAAGCACTTCTCCCCGGATCTATGGTGTAGATCCACTCCAGGACTTCTGAACTTCGGGCTTTGGCCCATTTTTATATATAACACATAGACTTCGTTGAAGTCACGAAGTTCGAAGGACTTGGAGGTTAAATCTCATGCACATTTTTCTATATCTAACAGCTAGAAAAAGTTGGCCTTTCCCTTGTGCAAATCTTACGACGTAAATTCAAACCTTGCGGCCCAACAAAACGGTTGTTGTGGATTCTTTCTCTGTTTCCATTCCATAAACCGTTATACCTCTTGAGATTCATGAAACGGCCAAGGTATTTTATTGACACCTAGGGATGCTCTTAACTCATATTTTGTTTGTTTCGACAACAATTACTTTCCAAAACTTTTTCTTCAACTTCCACTAACATGGCCCATCTAGACTTAGTGTTGAAACCATGGCTCTTCTACCAATTTGTAACATCCCTGGCCACCCAGTTCGGGCCATGCTACTCCATAAAATTCTCTGATACCATTTTGTATCATCCCCATCCACCAATAGGTCGGTCACGCTACCTCAGACAGAGCTCTTTTGTGGAAAAATTCACATATAAAATTAACAAGAAATGCAAGAGATAATATGGAAATATACATGCAGTGAAACACATGATATTATTACAAGAATCACAAACATGCACTTAAATACATCATTTAACCATTAAGCATAGAAAATATACTTATCTCTTAATTGAATTACACCAACTACATGCAGACCTTCTACGAACCTCCCATCCTTAGACCATGTTGCTCATCACTCTCAACAGTGGGTCACCCCCGAGATGGGCCTAAACTCCATCGGGCAAGGGATTACTAGGCTAGACAAAGACAAGAGGAAGTTTCATAGTACAACATGAAGAATTTCCTCCAAGGAGCCACTTATACCCACAACTCATAGACTCTCATTCCCCACATTGATGTCCCACCCCAGGAGTGTACACCTTCAATGTCACACAATCCATCGGCTTCTACACCTCCCTTTCCAGGGCTTCAACAACAGGCCAGATAAGGGATTCTCAGAGCTCTATAGCTGCTATTGGACTCCCTCCAGGAGAAATCACTTCCTCAGCACACTCTCTCACCTAGAGAGAGTTTCTCACAGGCTTGACAACCTATCTCTTCTATCCACGAGCCTGACAACCTACTTCTTCACTCCCTCTCCTCAACAAATGGGCATGGTGATGGAAACAACAGAAACTGAACCTCGGAAATGGTACTGACATGACAATATGCAGGAAACCCCCAGGGTACAGGTGCAACGAGGTTATAAATTCGACTTGTTGTTGAGGTTCAGGGTGTTTTTGGAATTCCACAATGGCGTTCCAGAGTTACTGTGTGTTTTCTGGGTGCTCTAGTGAATCGAGGTAATAGATGGACAACCTAGTTAGAATGGTCTGTGAAAATGGTGATAATCGTCAGAATCGTTAGAATGGTCTATGTAAATGGTGAGAATTGTCAAAATCTTGAGAATGGTGAGAACGACCCCCCAAAAATCTGCATGTGTTTTGGATGACACTTGGCTCTCTAGGAGCACGTTCCCCCCACTTGGAACTCATTTGTCTCCCTAAAGGAACTTAGGATAAATTAATATCCTCTTTACATCTTTTAGAATAATAATATATTATTCTATTAGGCTCTTAAGCTTATCCCTTTTCCCCCCAATCTCCTAGCGTCTTCCCTTGCCCAACCTAGTGGAGCTTAGTCCCCCATACTCTTTCTTCATGGTTGGTCTACACCAAACGATGTTTTTATATTAACAATATGAATATTTACATGTACAAAACAGAATCCTGGCCTTTAACATCTAGGCTCCTGACCTAATCAACACATAAGCCTACCAGCTTATAAATACTTGGCTCACCAGCCTACAAAACGTGTTACATTCATAATTACAACCCGTGCTTGGCATTGGGATATTACAAATTTCCTTCTGAGTTAAACTGCAATGGGAAGGAAGCCCCATACTTGTGAATCTGGTTCCTGTGCGGAATAGATCTGAAAATAAATGTGGAAATTGGAATCTATGGGTGACAGATTTGCAAGAAAATTATGAATTTGAAATTGATGATAATATCTCATGATTTTTATATACCTATAATATAGTTGAGAGTAAAAAGATATGTCTCGGGAGTAAAGGTGAAGGCTACCAATATGGAAAACATGAAAAAGGATATTGATTGGGACAGGAGAACCCTATGGTAAGCCATGATCACCTAGAATATGTTTTGTTGTGGCAACACAAGCCAGAGGGATGCCTTGGTAGAGAAAGTCCGAGGGACGCCTCGGCTGTAAGACTTAATGAAGTCTCTAGAACTCTTCTTGTGCGAGAAATCATTGGAAAGGAAAGATGGATCACCTGAGGGACTGTATAGCAGAGAAAGGGATGCCTGAGCCTGGGCCTGGAGGGTGAGTGGCTGCTAGGAAGATGAGAATTTGAAATTTCTTATACACTATTAATTGAGATCATGCACATGATGGGTATGTCTAGGAAAAATAGTGAGCCAAGATAACAAGACAACCATGTGGATGCAAATCCATGAACTGCACAGATAAGTATTGTGCTACATTATGAAATTTTTCCTCTTGAATTTTGAACAACAACAAAATGTTTTCGCATGAAATTGTGATTAATAGGCATGTTGTTCAATATTACTGAAGGCATGTGACGAGGCCAATATTTTGAAAAGGACCTGATCAAGAAAAAGGATAAAGATTTATGAAGCAACTGAATGACAAAGGAATGACATGTGTTACTGAGAAAGAACACCAAATACAATGTTCTTTTTTAAGGGGGAGGGGATTGTAATGCCAATGTTTCCCCCAACTTGTAATTAATCATTAATTAGGATTACCATGCTATGGCATGTGAACAATGTAAATGTATTTTTTTTAGATTGCCAACCACTGATTGTAGGGGTAAAGCCTTGAATTACTGGCCATGATATCATTAGAGGAAAAGAGTGAGGAAACTGTGGAGAGGGTTCATTATGTCAAAATGACCCAAATTTATCCTTGATGAAATAATAAGCCTCATCCTGATCCCAAGGAGAAATCAATTAATAAGAAAAGGACTGGTGGTTGAACCATCAACCAACCCAATGAATCGAATCATGGAGGGTTTGGCTAGGGAAACAAAAAAATATTAGCCCGAAGTACGACAGAGGGAAGTTTTTCCTACAGGAACAGACTGACCTGAGCTTCCTTCTGATAGAAAAAACAAGACAGGTCCAGAACCTTCTCAAGGAAGATAAAGGTGTGCAAGAATAGACTCGAAGGCAGACAAGAAGAAGATACACTGAAGGGAATGCATAACCCGGATATGAAAAATAAAAGAGGAAGAGCGTGTAAGGCTCGCCAGATGAGAAGAGGAACTGAAAGATTGATAAGTTGTTCTAGTTATTGGATAGAACAAGAGAAAGGATCTATGATAATTTGCAGAAAATATGACATGAGAAGAAGTTCGCGATCTTGATGCTGAGGGATCATTTGATAAACTTCGCAGAGGTTGTGACAGAGAGAGAGAATCTCTGAGGAATTGCAAGAGTTGTTGTGGTAGAGAGAGAGAGAGTATTTGAGAAACTACAAAAGTTCCCTAGTGATATCATGGGTTGGAATAAGGGTGGCTAGAGTGCTAAGAATGAATGCTAATGTGCCTATGGTTCGGTGGAAAGGTGAATACCCACAGTCGGTTGGTTGGATACAACTTGTAATAGATAAGTACTTCCTTTACCCTTTGTACTTAAATTGGATTATATGATTTGAATGTTTGTGATTGTGATACATTGTGCCTCTCGTGAAGTTATGGCGTACTGTTTTTTTGTAAACTATTGCATTAGAATGGTTGTAAGATGGAAAGTTTGGCCTCTGGGCTGGTTGGAAAATATTCAAGGTGTTTTCCCAAGGAACAACCTCACAGTTATGGAGTCAGGACAAACTCTATGGGACTGCTATAGCCCCATTGATCCTTCGAAAATACCTCTTCCCCAAATTAGAGCTTAAGCTCTGTGAATGGAAAGCACTTCCTTCAAACCAGTTGTCCAAGATACCATAGGTTCATGCCCACAACCTTAGAAAATTCACGGCCAAGAGTTAAGCATGTAGCCCATGAGAACTTTTGGAGAACCCATATAACCAAGGTCTAGGAACCCTACGCTAGTCTGAAAGGAGCTAAGCTCTTGTTTTCTTTGGAGCCCCGGGAGCTCGGAACTACGGGATATTATAACTTCACAACCTCCAAAACTCCCGAATGTCGGAGTCGCGAAGTGACGTGGGCCATAGATTTTAGGAAACCCGAGAACTATCCCAACTGTTGGATCTACATCGTAGTCAATCCAATGTTGACTGCTTCGGGAGAGAAAAGGCATTATAACACCAAAACCTCCGAAGGCCGGAGCAAATCCTAGCCATTGGAACCAGGTGCACATGGCGACATATCGAGTGTGGTTCGAAGTTCGGTGCTCCGAAAAATCAGAGGTGTGTTGCATTTTGGGTCAAGAACTCCCGAAGGCCAGAGTAGATATCAATTGCTCATTATTGAGGACACGTGCACTGTTCATCAAGGTCCTTCGCATGTTCGGAGTTCGGAACTTTAGAAGGAGGAGTGGTACAAGGCATGAAAATCTCTGAAGCCCAGAGCTTGGAGAAGACATAGGTTGTAGATCTGAGGTAAGCATCATTCGTCCGATGAACTAGTGGAGGGATTGGCCTAGAACACTTCGGCGAAGTCCCACTCCAGGAGAAAGGGAGTGCTAAGCGGGTATAACCTCCGAATTTCGAAGTTATGAAGTAACGCGAGCCATAGATTTATGGATCTATGTGGAGGTATATTGACGGTGGGATGTAAGGGACATTGGAGGGTTATCAATCCAGAGTGGCATGGCACCTTGACGTCACCCAAGGAGACGTGGACCCAAGATTGACCTGCCACGTGTCACCTTCATTCGTATGTTTCACAGACCCTATGTGCCCATTAGAACGTGACATCCGTCACCCCTGACCTTTGTCACATTTCATTCCCCTAGCGCACAAATGCTTGGCCAAATATTAGTGGATAACTCGAGACTCTGAGAGTTTGGGACTGCGAAATATTGGGAGGTTGGAACATTGGGGATAAATCAACTGAAGGGTCACACCCACCGATCCTTGTTTTTGCGTATCATGGATCACCACGTGTAAGTGGGGACCCTTCGGGAGTTCGATACTTCGTGACTCTCGAGGTTTGAGGTGCAACATCGAGAATAAGCCGAAAGGATCGAACGTCGGAGCCATGTGGCAAGATTTTAGGCTCATTTGGGAATTCATAAATTTAGGGCTTTGGAGGATATGTGTGTAGAAAGGAGAAGGGGCATTCAATGCCAAAGCACCGAACTCTAAACTCCCCTCTAGCTCGTGTGCTAAATGAAGACTGTGTCTCACCATTGGATTAGACGGTGGATGAACCTCCCCCATGGATGTAGGAACTTGGGGATGATACAAATGAGGCAGAGCCACATGGGCATCACGTGGCTCATGTGTGATAATGCCCGAAGAACTTCTAGAGGCCATAACTTGGAAACCATAGGTCGGATTAGAGCATGGTAGCAGTCATTAGAAAGATAAGGGAGAGTAGAAGAGGATGAAGACCTGGGGCAAGAGATTCAAGATGATTAGAGTAAGAATAATTTTGATCTCCTATTCCTTAAAAAGATACTTAAGGGGTTGGGTGTGTTACAATATGTTTTATAGGATGGTGAGCCACGATATTATAGGACATAGTACCTATATGGCTATTAGGCTGGAGAGCTTGGATTGGCTAAAAGGCCATCGTGCCTATTATTGTAATATGTAAACACTCATATTTTAATAAAGTACATCATTGTTTTTGACCTTCCACAAAAAAAAGATTGGGGGATAAACTCCATTAGGATGGGAAACGGGGATAAGAGTCTAAGAAGGGGCTAAGCATGAGGGATTAATCCTAAAGGAATATTATATTATTATTCCTAAAGTCTAAAGTATGGATATAATTGTATGTTATCCCTAAGTTCTTGGGGGAAGGGAACAAATTACAAGTGGTAGAAGGGATTACCTTGGGTGCCATGTGTCTTAAATGACACATGCATATATATATTTGGGAATATAGTATAATTCCCCATCTTCTGGCTATTATTAATTACTATTTTTCATTCATCCATGCTACCATCCATACTAGTAGATCATTCTGTTGTAGGTTGACGACTCAGGTTTTCAGGCCCGTGGTAGAAGAAGCGGGTTTTCAGGCCTATATGCATTTCTCTCTAGGTGAGAGATTTGTTGTGTGGAAGAAGTGGGTTTTCAGGTCAGTGAGCATACACTTGAAGTGAGAGAACTACAGGGCTCTGAGACTCATGCTGTTTAGGCTCCATAAGGGAAGTGGGGCAACTGAGGGACAATTGAGTAGAGAAGAGGCACACTTCCTGGGGTGGGACAAGCATGTGGGGGATGAGGAACTGTAGGCTGGTTGCTAGAAGTTGAGCTGCAGCTATAGGGCTCTGAGACTTCATGTCCAACATGTTGTTGAAGCCCCAGAAGGGAAGTGGGGCAGCCGAGGGATTGTTGAGTAGAGAAGGGCCACACTTCCTCGCGTGTGACAGGCATGTGGGGGAGGCTAGTAGCTAGAGGTCAATCTGCAGCTACAGGGCTCTGAGAATTTATGTTTGGCTTGTTGTTGAAGCCCAAGAAAGGTAAGTGGATAGCCGAGGGACTGTTGAGTAGAGAAGGGGCGCACTTCCTCGGGTAGGACAGACATGTGGGGAATGAGAGATTGTAGGTTGGTTGCTAAGGTAGACGCCCGAGTCTAAGAATTGATGTTGAATGTGAGACCTTAGATTGGCTTAGAACTTCTTTTTCCATGGTAGAGTTTAGCCACAACTCGGAGGTGACCCTCTACTGAGATTATGAGCAGTGTGGTCTATGGTTGGCACGAACGTGGAAGGTCTGCACGCACTTGGTGTTTAATTCACTAAAGATAAGTGTCTCTATGTGTTTGTGCGAATGCTATGTTATGAATTATGATGTTGTGTTATGGAATTTCTATTGTTTATATGTATAAATTATTATTGTTTTATGATGTTATTATTAGGCTTATATCTCTTCATATGCAGAACATTGCAGTATATTTAATGGTAGCACATTGTCTGGCATGGCCCAACCTGGATGGTTGGATACATTACAAAGTGGTATCAGAGCAATTTTGTTGAGTAATTGGTAATGGTTACAAGCACCAAGAGATAAAAACTTAACTTGATTGTAAATTTGATCCATCCAATGGACATAAAACAAAGTTAATCATTGACTTTAGTTGATTTTGGTCCAAATCTGTTACATGAGGAAATCTGGAATCTTCAATCGAGAATCTTCAATCAAGATAAAGATTGCCTGCAACTCTTTAGATTCTCCTCAGCTGCTATACTCTAAGATCTGTGAATTTCAGAAGAAGCAAGACATCATATATACATATACTCTTTGGTCTTCCGTGAATAAGAATGGAGATGATCTCAATGTATGGTAGATAAATCATTCAAGAAAATCTTATATAAAAGTGAGATAAAACTAAAAGCATATTTAATTGAGATGAACATTTACAAACTCTGATATAAAATATTTGTTAGAACCTTCTTTAAATTAACAATTTTACACTAACCTTATCCCGGTTGTTATCTAGTTTTATGCCAACATCATTCTAGTTTTTATCGGCGTAGTGCCCGTCGAAATTGAAAACCTTACCTCTGGATTCGTACCCTCTTCTTATCGATTCGTCCGATAATCCTCGCACAATCTGCTCTGTGTGATGCCATAAAAAATTTGTTGCATTCCTTTGCGTCAAAATAAATCTTTTCAGTTGAGATTGCCTCGAAACAAATCCTTAGAATTTGATACGGGATATCTATACTTCGCAATTCCCGTTCTCTCTCGTATATATATATGCATGAAAAATCATAACTTTACAGGCACATACAGTGTTATACTTCGTAATTCCCGTTCTCTCTTTTATATATATAAAAGAATGAATGAAAAATCATAACTTTCCGGGCACATATATCCTTAAAGTGTTTGTGTAAAACGCAAACGTTTTGAAATAATTGTGCACCGTGCATGAGAAGGCAGCAACCGATTTGAAATAATCGTGCACCGTGCATGAGATGTCAGCAACCGCCATGGCCGAGAAAACAATTTCATTTGTACTTCTGGTGTTATTATCGTTCATAGGTTCAGCTGTGGGCGCTAAAAAGGCAAGAAAAAATAGCTCGCATTCTATGTCTAGTTGTTATGCAGAATGCTCTCGGTCTGATAGACGATGAATGCTGTTTTATTTTTGTTTTCATATTTTTTTATTTGGGAATCCCGAGATTTAGGTTGAATAATTATAGTGATTTGGAATTTGATTGAGTAATGATTTAAATTATAAATTATGTTTAATAATGTTATCCATTGTATTATTGTATGTATTGCTAAGAACATGTGTTTCTTTTTAAAAAGTTATAACTTTAAATTTATTTCGGTATATTTTAGATATTCCAAAAATAAGAGAGTCAATCAAATTAGATTGAAATTATGTAAAAAGTTTTTAAGTTCAAATTTATTTCTGTACATTTTAGAGTTCCTTTATCCCACGAACAAGAAAGTCTAGAATCAAATTAGATTGAAATTATGTAGAAAGTTGGAGTTGGATTTTGATAAAAACTTTGCCATGGATTTTTAGGTCAACTTGATAACTGCCCAAATATTGGATCAAAAAGCATAAAACTTTAACAACCTAGAAAAACTAAAATTACTGAAAATAAGACGAAATGAATCATTGTTCTCATTAATTTTTAATTCATTTCATCCTATTTATCTATTTCACTTTTATAGTGCGTTTCAATTATATTCACTTCTGTATTGTATTTCAATTAGTCCTCATATAAATTGTTCATATACTATGTTTTTCTTACTATTAAGAGATTTATAGTTATGTTTCAATTATCGAAATACATTTTAATTTGAAAACAAATCGATTGATGATGAAGTAAAAGACCTGTTATTCTAAGAAGCAGTTTTCAAATGGAACATATGTAATTAAAAATTCTGTCTACCCTAAGGCTCTGTATGTTTTTTTACTGTACATTAATACATATGTCTTTCATGCTGGCTTATGGCCTCCCTGAAAACGTATGTGTAACGGATGGATATATCTATGAAACATTGGTGAAGCCATAGTTAGAATTGATGGATCATTCGTTTGCACGTTGCAGCCTTATGTCGTGTACTTAGCAGGAGAGCATGACGAAAATCTGGACCGTCAACTGGTAATTCAATCTCATCAGCAGATTCTGGGAACAATTGCAAGAAGGTAATTGATTGAATGAATCCATGGATGGATGGAAGAATTTAGTATAATATATTGCAAAATGAATATGGTTGATTTCTATCTAGTTGAAATGAAAAACAGTTATTTATTTCTTTCTCTTATTTATACACATGCTGCTACAAGCTTTGATTCTGATCCTTGAGCATATAATTTGGGCTCTTATACATATTCTTTTTCAATGAAAAATTACAGTGACGATGCTACCACAGGCGACATCCTCTACTCATACAGTAGAAGCATGAATGGTTTTGCTGCTACTCTTAACGAAGCAGACGCTCTTGCTCTCTCACGTGAATTACTTGTCATTAAACCATATATTTTCTCTCATATAATTTGGGCTCTTATACATATTCTTTTTCAATGAAAAATTACAGTGACGATGCTACCACAGGCGACATCCTCTACTCATACAGTAGAAGCATGAATGGTTTTGCTGCTACTCTTAACGAAGCAGACGCTCTTGCTCTCTCACGTGAATTACTTGTCATTAAACCATATATTTTCTCTTTTTCATTGAATGAATCATCATGCAGATAGAATATTTTTTCTCTCTTTTTCATTGAATGAATCATGATGCAGATAGAATATATATAGAGAGAATTTTTTATTTTTTTTCTAACTGAATTGAATTGTTGTTGATTGTGTTGGGAATTATTATTCAGAACTCCCCCAGGTGTTGTTTTTATTTGTTAGCGAAACGAGAAGGCTGCATACAACTCGTTCATGGGGATTCCTTGGATTAGAAGCTGGAGCGGGAGAATCTGAGAATGAAAATATTCCTCCGAATTCACTATGGAGAAAAGGAAATTTTGGAAAAGATGTTATCATCGGTAACCTGGATACAGGTAGCCCCTTAGAAATAGCGCTCTCTCTTTACCAAGATGAATTCATTTCGATTGTGTTGTTGGTGTTCATACTCTTGCTGTTGTTCTTCTGCGTTTAGGGGTATGGCCCGAATCTGGAAGCTTCAGTGACACGGGTATGGGGCCTATTCCTTCTCAATGGAAGGGGATCTGCCAAAATGGAACGCAATGCAACAGGTACGTTTATCAATAGCGGGTAGTATAAACATGCTACGATTTGAAAGAGTTTTTCTGGAGCTTATTCATTCTGTATCTAATTGATCAGATTTTGAAGTTTTTGATAGGGATATTTGCTGATAGCCAAAAAAAATTCATAATCATGTGAGAGGTGAACTTAAGTTTTTTATACAGTCTTTGGGTATGGTTAAGAACATGTGTAGAGGTCACATGTTTAAATCTAAAAGGAGGTAGGGTATATATATCCTTTTAGACTTTATTAGTAAAATTGTTGGGCTGAGGGAGTCTCATATACCAATTTGGTGTCTGGCTTGGCGGTGACCTTAAATAACGGATTATGATTATTATCATTTCACACATCTCTCCAAAGTGAAAGTCCATTTCTTACTATCTTAAGGTATGTATACCTTCATAAACTTTACCAGTAATATCACTAAGCTGAAGAAATCTCATACAGCAATTTCATGTTTGACTTGACTACAATAACCTTAAATAACTAGTTATGATTATTATCATTTCACACATCTCTCCAAAGTAAAGTCTTTTTATTGCTATGAGAAGTTTTTCCATGTTCAGTTTTTAACTGCCTAATGAGCATAAGTACATTTTCAAAACAAAATAATACATCTTTCTTTTGTATCACTCATGTATCGTTATTTGCTCGTGTTGTACTACTTGCGGTCTAATGTGGTTATTATTACCTCTTTGTACTCGTTTGTTTATTGATGTTAATAGGACCCAAACTCCATTGTAAGATATATCTACTTGAAGAAATTCCAAGAATAAAGGTTTCACACTATATTAAGTGTTTTGCTTGATTGGAAAGAAGCCCCTTGAGCTGTGCATTCTTATAATCAAGGTCTCACTCTAAGTGTTGTGTTCTTTGATACAAGGAAATTGATCGGAGCCAGATACTTCAACAAGGGATATGAAAGCAAAAATAAGGCTTTGAATCAATCTGCAACAGGACAATTTCCTTCTCCGCGAGACGAAGATGGACATGGAACTCATACCCTGTCTACAGCAGGTGGAAATTTCGTGAGAAGAGCAAGTCTATATGGATACGCAGAAGGGGTTGCAAAAGGAGGTGCTCCTCATGCCAGAGTTGCAGCTTACAAAGTTTGTTGGCCTGACAGTGAAGGCAATATTGGTTGTGATGAT
Organism: Picea sitchensis; assembly: GCA_010110895.2. Classification (NCBI taxonomy): domain Eukaryota; kingdom Viridiplantae; phylum Streptophyta; class Pinopsida; order Pinales; family Pinaceae; genus Picea; species Picea sitchensis. The sequence goes on along the minus strand of SNQJ01S0028487.1, from coordinate 55,318 downwards.
GCAGATATTCTTGCAGCATTCGATGCAGGGATACATGATGGAGTTGATGTGTTCTCTGTTTCTCTGGGAGGTAGCCTTCCTCAGGATTATTTTCAAGACGCAATTTCCTTGGGATCATTCCATGCTGTTCAGAGAGGAAAGGTAGTTGTCTGTTCAGCTGGAAATGCTGGCCCAGCTAAGGGGACTGTTCAAAATGTGGCACCATGGATCATAACTGTGGGAGCAAGCGGCATTGATAGACAATTCCCTTCGAGTGTTCTTCTCGGAAACAACAGAACATACGTAGTAAGTATACATATTTCTTCAATTCATCTCTAGTTTAACTAAGCGAGCACGTTTAATCAATCCTATGAAATTCGATGTGCTAGTCTTTCATAGAAATCCTGGTGGAAGTTTACCCCTGCAACATGGAAACGCTAAACAGGTTGACGGGCCTATACTTATTTCATCCTGTTCATGTTGCATGCATTTTGCAAATCATTGTCAGATTTAATGGTTCATTGATTATCAGAATAATTTTTGATGCTGTATAGGTCCTTTTTACCTGAAAATTTCAAGAGGGCAATAAAGCATATTGGATTTTCCCTTTTCTTTCCGTCCATAAAATTGAAAATTTCAAAATTAGATACTTAATGTTATTCAAATTATTGGCATTTTTTCATGGACTATAAAAATTTGATATCTAATGTTTTTCAAAATTTAGGCATTGAAATGTACAAATATGATCCCTTGCATTATACTAGAAAATCATTATATTATTCTGTATGTTTTTGTTTGAGGCCAGGGACAAAGCCTAGCCCAGTTCCAATTACCAAAGGGAAAACTGTATCCGCTGGTATCATCAGCGGACGTGAGAGCCCCAGATGCAGATGAAGCTACTGGGTATGCTACATAACTACCACTTTTTTTCCAAAGAATAAACTTGGATTGGATTAGTATTAGTTCAATCAATCAAAGGTACACCTCTTTGTGATGGTATGTTATAACAGTTTTATGGGAATAACATTGCAGACAACTCTGCCTCCCAGGAGGACTAGATCCCCTCAAAGTTAAAGGGAAAATCGTTGCTTGCCTTCGTGATGACAATTCAGTACTTGAGAAAGGTGAAACAGTTCGTAAGGCGGGAGGAGTAGGCATGATTCTCTGCAATGCACCCATAGGCAGCGATAGAATTTCTGCCAAAATTTATTCTCTTCCTGCTACACATTTGAATGCAGTTGATGGAGCGGCAGTTTTTGACTACATCAAATCAAGCAAGTAGGATTTAAATACATCTTTTTGACTTATATTAAAACCTGGTTAAGAAGGCTTCTAGAAGATGAAAGACATTGCATAGAAATTCCTAATTCCCAATTAAATTATGCTCATTCAGGTCCCCGGTCGCTTCCATTTATGGAAGAACTAAGTTAAATACAAAGCCAGCTCCGGTGATGGCACTCTTTTCTTCTCAGGGGCCGAATTCTCTTACTCCTGACATACTCAAGGTTATAATCCAATCCCCACAACTCATGATATATCCATTGTCAAGGACAGCAATTTCTTGCAAAGAAAGGTTTTAATTGTTTCTCCACTGCAGCCTGATATTACAGCTCCAGGGTGGAACATCCTTGCAGCTTATTCAGAAGCAGCTACAGCAACTGGGGATTCCTTTGATAATAGACATGTACCTTTCAATATAATTTCTGGCACATCTATGTCCTGCCCACATATTGCTGGTATTGCGGCTTTATTAAGGCGAGCATATCCTCATTGGAGCCCAGCAGCCATCCGGTCTGCCATTATGACAACAGGTATATACATCTAAGCCATTTATTCAGTGTTCTAATAAACCTATAGGGTAAATCAGGGTGCTTTATTTAGGGGATTTGAATAGAACATATATTGGTATTGAACTAACTAAATGCTGCTCAATAATATTAGCAACAACTAATTGAATCAACCGTAAGTTTTGTACCAGTCTTATATATTTATAACAAACTGTATAACTAATTTTTTAGGATATTGATATATTTTTCAATTTTATTCAACTGATTTATTATTTTACTTTTTAACCTGTTTGGTAGTATATTTTTAACCTGTTTTGGTTAAATATTGACATTTTTAATTGTGATTCAACTGATTTCAATTATATATAAATCTAAAAAGTAAAACAGTTAAATTGCTTCCACTCATAAACATGGAAAGATTTTTTGAAAATAATTCAGTGTTGTTAAATCCTAGTGTTCTTAAGAAGTGCAATGGGTTGAAAAAGCATACCCGAGATAGTTAACATGCATATACCTAGAAGTTAATTTGTTTTCTTTGGTAAAACGCAGCTACAAGATTAGACAACACCAAGGGGGCAATTACGACTGCATTACTGCAAAAAGCAGATCCTTTCAACTATGGTGCAGGTCATGTCAATCCTAATAAAGCTGGAAATCCTGGCCTAGTCTATGATCTATCAGTTGAAGATTACTACAGTTTCTTCTGCAGCTTGAATTATAATTCAACCCAGATAAGGGCCGTAACAGGAAAGGAAATCTCTTGCCCAGCTCTGAGACCTAAGACATATGACCTCAACTATCCTTCCATCACTGTCTCTAAACTGAATGGGTCTGTGATTGTTAAAAGGACTGTAACAAATGTGGCAGAGGGACCGGCGATTTACAAAGCAGATGTGGAGTCCCCTGATGGAGTTCTAGTCTCAGTAGAGCCTCAGGAACTTGAGTTCTCTAAGACCGGGGAGAATAAATCATTCAATGTGACACTGACAGCCATCAAGAGTACTGTGGAAGGGTATGCATTTGGGTCACTCACATGGAAACATCCTCGATATTTGGTGGTAAGTCCAATTGTTGTGACTGTAGTAGCTGTCAAGACCTCTCAAGAAGTATTTGAGTAGCTACTGCTGAAACCAGTTATAGTGTCATGAGCTATTGATTTAAGATGGGCAGTGGGAGGGAAAAGTAATAGTGTCATTGGATAATTTTACACAGCTAAACAATAAAAAATATGTGTAATTTTGAGGTAAACAATAAAATATATTTCTAATTTTGATTTAATTATTTTTCTCTTTTCATAGTTTCTTTATTATTAAGAATATTAGGTATTTTTATATTGAGAAATGTTTTAACCAAACAAAAGTAAAATAAGATGGAAATCTTACTTTAATTTGGCTCATTATTATAAATGAATAGTTTTTAGTTTTATATATATATATATATATATTTGTTATTTTAATTATTTGATATGAATGTGAAATTTGAGATTGCAGCACTTTTACATAAATGTGGAAAAACTTATAATCTTAAAATAAAAAAACAATATATCATATTCAATCCTTTTTTTAGACATTGGACTTCTACCCATTGAAAATAATGTTGTTATTATGTATTGGATGTACAAGCACAACATAATTAACATGAATTTGTATAAGAAGTTTCCTAGGGTTGCTTCAAATTCAAGTAAAAGTCCTCTAAGACTTAAGGAGTATAAAGAAGGTGATTCTTGGTTACACCATTGAAGGATGGAAGGGGAAACAACTTTACAAATATGTACATAGTATTAAATAACTTGGCAAGTCTATAAAAATATATTGTAGTGTTACCAAGACATAAAAAATAAGAGAAAATTAAAGTAATATAAAGAAATGAATTATCCAACTTATAACTAGTTCAAAAAGAAATAAAAAATCTCTTTCTCCTATAGCTAGCTGAAACAAAAAAAAAAAATAGGGATTGTTAAAATATGAATGCATTCTCATGACCTTTTAACTTTATAGAGAAATTCAGCAGTGTACAAATTTTGTGCAATTAATAAAGTGGAGGATGAATACTATTTTCTCTTAAAATGTCTTTTCTATTCACAATTAAGATTCATTTTCAAAATATCTATCACACTATTGATCATCACAACTTGTTAGTTCATAAAAACCAATAACTTCCAACTTGTTAGTTCATAAAAACCTATAACATCTAAAAAATGTTAAAACAAATAAATTAAAAAAATGCATTAACATCTCCACTTACTTACACAATGAGCCATTCTCCCTTACGCAATGAACCAAACATGTATAAATAGAATGGTACAAATCAAAGATGCTTGTCCAAAAAAATGTGTATGTGCTTTCACAAGTTAAGATAAGTTAAAATTTACATGGCACATACCATACATATTAAGTTAAAATTTAAATGCATATTAAGTTAAAATTTAAATGGCACACACCTATACATAGTAGTACAGTAAGAGTGAAAATAGATGTAGAGATTTTGGTCACTAGACTGCATACCATCAGAAACTCAACATTATCCCATACATAATGGTTGATTTGTCTCGGAATTATCATGGTTCGGCATTATCTAGAATTCTAAAATTAGACTAAAGAGAGTCTGAACATTCAATTTTTCATTGCTTCTTTGACTTTATTCCAAGTAACCGCTTCAATGAAATTTAATGGTGGTGGTTGTGTTGAGATGGGATGGGATGTGATGTGATGATGTTTTGCAATAATGTTTTCAATAATTTGTATTTTCTTGTCATCTTCCATAAGTGTTAGGTTGTTACACTTCGGGTGGAAACAATTTATATTATGGAATTAATGTTTCAAATCCACCAAAATTGTATTATCGATTAATTATTTTTGAAAATGTTGATATGAGGTGGTGGATGGTGATGAATAGGATAATGCAAAAGTGTGGATGTAAATATTTATATTATAGAATTAATTTTTCAAATCCACCAAAATTGTATTATTGATTAATTATTTTTGAAAATGTTGATATGAGGTGGTGGATGGTGATGAATAGGATAATGCAAAAGTGTGGATGTAAATATTTTAGATTTAAAAAAAAATTGATATAGTGTTATTATTTGTTAGGTTAAAGTTGAGTTGGTGAAAGAGTTAAAGTTGTTAGGTTGGTTTCGCATAAGTTGGGAACTTCTTTTATTGCAATGTGAACACCCAACTCCATTAGTGATTATTTCATTCTTTCCAATTAAGATGAAAAAATCTCTTAAAAAATACAAAAACAAATAATTTGATAGAAAATAAAGAAATATTTCAAGCAAGGGATTTTTCATGTTCAATAAACCTTAGATGAGTATTTCTTGGGTAGCCATTGGTGTTACCCTTAATTGGAGCATTTTAGTTGAGTCACCCATTTTTTTCCTTCCACTTGGTCATCATGATTACTAAAGTTTTGTCATCTCCAATAACATAATAACACTAAGTTATGTCCACTTAGAGTGTTTATCGAAACCCACTCTCCATTGTGTTCCCATTCCAAATTAGTTGAGACCAAGTTTCCTTTTAGAAGAGATATTTTCCCAAGTGAGATATTTTTTACTTTGTGTCACCCTCCCAAGTTTGGCTAATCCCTCGAGTCAATTATGTGTCTTAACCATCAATGAGTGATCTATTTAACCCATGTTGGTTGTTTGGATTCCTCATTTCCTTTATTCTAACAAGTTTTCATATATTAACCAAAGCACATCTTTGTATAGGGGTTTGATCTAGAGGCCTAATACTTTCGTTTCCAATTTCCTCATTGACATATTTTATTACATTTGGTCCATAACTAAATGGGTCTTTTCGATGTTTAACATGATCTGATTTATTCACACTAGTACCTTGGTCTCCATTTTCATCATTTGTGGATGACTTTTCATCTAAAAATAACTTATATCATTGATTTTTGATTTTATGGTTTCTTCCATATCAAACCTCATCATCTTATTTCATGTGAAGAATCATACTAAATAGTGTTCACGTTCTAGATTGAATCAAAGACCAATGAAGTTTATGTTAGCTTTTTAGCTCGGGATGTACTCTGCATGTTTTGTCTTGTATGCAGATGTTACCTTAATATTTACACTACCAGGAACTTAATTTTGTAATAGTTTTTATAAAGTTGTTTTAAGTGGTTCTTTTATTAAAGTGACATTTTAATAAAGTGTACCTTCTACTTTTAAAGTGACTTTATTTTCATAAAGCACTTATGTAATAAAGTGACTTTATTTTCATAAAGCACTTATGTAATAAAGTGACTTTATTTTCATAAAGCACTTATGTAATAAAATGAAAATCACATTAATTTAAATGAGACATTTTGGAGGGAATGGATCATGACCCTTGACCTTGAAAAAGGCAAGATCTAATCTTGGCCTTCGGATGTAGGGTTGGGGAAATGTGAAAAGACATTTTGGGGGAAAATGTCATTTTCAGATTATAAAAAAATACATTGGGTAGTGTGCAAGAAAAGTTGATAAGACACCAAGAAGACGAGAGGAGTTGAGTTAGAGAGATTTTCTGAGTAAGCTTGAGAGAGGAAAGTGAGCAACAAAGAGGGCATGATTCCTGAGAAAAAAAATTCTGTGAATTTTTGGCCAAAATATTTTTCTATTGTGGGAGGTCATACTATACGGATCTGTACAGTCCGTACAGATTTTATCATGGAAATCGAGACATTTTGGGCACGTTTTTCGAGGCAGATTTCAGATTTGTTTTTTTTTGTTTCTGGGCTGTATGGAACAGTTTGTACAACTGACTATGGGCACAAAAAATGAGGTATGGAGGAGGCCATATAGAAGTACGGTTTTGGCATGGAAAACAAGGCAGATTTTTGTGGGATAGATTTGGTGTTGTGAGGTATTTTCCTTGACTATAAATGTTATTTTGTTGCTGATATGTACTTTCCTATAAGCTGAATAATAGATCTCTCTCTCGTTGGGTTACCCCACATTAGGTTTTTCTCTGGCATTTGGCTAAATTTCCGTGTGTTATGGGTTGTTGTCCACTGTGTTATTTCCAATGCTATTTTGATTAGCAATGTGTATTTCTGCTTATGGTAATTTCAGAATGTGGGTTTTATGCATTTATGAAATTTATGAAGACAATTATCTCTAGGTTGCTAAGTGTATGACATAAATTTCATTTGCTGGTTTTTGTCACTAAAAATCTACAATTTACAGTTCCTTTCAATCAAGTATTTGATCCTATCTTTGGTATCTCTTTTCATCCATATTTGGAGTTCCATAGATGTTTGGGTTGTTTTCAACTTTCTTCCTTATATTCTTCAGTTCTTTTCTATCTACATGGAAAAATGTATACCATTGATACTAGGGGATGTATTAATGATGTTGTTTTGCATGGATTTCCCATTGTTAGACATAGAACTAATTATATGATGTTCTTGACTTAAATCAAGCATGAACATGGGTGTGCGTGACTCGTGAAAGAATGTGATGTGCTTAACCTCAAATCTTTAGAAAAATCATATAAAAAGTAATAGAAAAAACAAAGAACATAAGAGAAAATAGATAAACCCTCACAAAGTTCTCTTGTATTAATGAGATTAAAAAATAGAGAGTTATGTTCACTTTCTTCTTCAAGGAGGAAACCTCCTAGAGAAAATTGTCAAATACAATAACAAGTATTGAAAAAACATTACATAACCTTCTACTTAATATATAGCTATCAATAGAGAATCTTAACTAGTTGTGAACCCAATTATAAAGAGGGCAAACTAAGGAATTAATGCCTTATTTATAAACATGATCCTTTTTACAATGAGCGACTATTAACTAACTATTTAATAACCTTCTACTCAATATATAGCTATCAATAGAGAATCTTAACTACATGTGAACCCAATTATAAAGAGGGCCTACTAAGGAATTTGGGCCTTATTTATAAAGAGGAGCCTTTTTAAAGTGAGTGACTATTAACTAATTGTTTAGTGGACCTTATTCAAGGAATTTGGCCTCATACATCAATGAACTATCATAAGTAAGGGAGTTAGGGTAGGACCCTAACATGCCCTCTCCCTTGGAAGACAAAATTAACGTCAACGATGAAGGTGAGGAAATTGTTGTAGAATCATTTATGATTCTCATGTGGCATCTCCTAGTTGCATATACTTCCACTGGATCAATACTTCCCTGATCATGGGTTAGTCCTATTGACATTCTATAACATCCTTATTTTTAATCCTTGGATTAGAGATATGTAATGTAAATACAATGTACAGTTGCGGGACCAAATATGTAATATGTAAACATTGTATATTGTAATAATATAATAAAATAAATGTGACAATGGTTGCACATGGACAAAGACAAAGTAACGGGGGGATACATTTCCACAAGAGAGGGGGATATCTAAGATAGAAGCCAACAGGGGGTAATTATTCTTGGGCATTAATCCCAACCCACCTTTTTTAATTTGTTTATTCGGTATAATACTTCTATTATCCTTGTGTGTATCAAAGCCCAATCATTAAACAAATGTAAGAGCATTGGTATGGAAAGTCACGTATCATAGTTATGAGAGCACGGGGGATGATTACAACCAGTCTTGGGGAATGTGAGAATCAACTTACACAGGTAAAAGGGAAATTCACATGGGTACGAGAGTGAGTTTTTACATGTAGTTGTTGGAGCTACAAGATAGGGGAGAAAAAATGGAGCTTGAAGGCAGTCATGGTAGGTGTTGTGGGAAGCTTGTTGGAGCTCTGGTTTCATGAAAAAACAGGTTCATTAGGGGAATTTTGAGGTCTAAAAAGGGATTCCTAAGAGATATTATAAAATATTATGAATTGGTCAGTTTGTGGGAAAGTTATATTTACAACTCACCTTTTGCACTACAATCCATGTAACCATAGTTAAGTTAAATTGAAAAGTTCTCTAGAAATAAAATTAATAATAAAACTTCTATTGATGTAACTAAAAGGAAAGGATGTGACTATAAATAGAAGTGAGTTTTTTCAAAAAATTATTGTACTTAAACAACTAATGGATGTGTCATTTGTCCTTGAATAACTTGAAATAAAATATAAATACAAATTCATTAATTAATAATTATATAATATATTATTATTTAAAATATAAGCCCATATAGTAATATATAATTAATATATTATAAAAAAATTAAATACACAATATATTTAAAATGTATATATTATATGTTTCCACGTATGATATATTTTTATGATATATAATATATTGTATCATATATGTGGTATATCATGTAACCCCAACCAACGTTTAAAGTAATGTACTCTTAAAGTAAACCAACCCAACATGTATTTCAAGTAAAACATTTTTTTTTCTATTTTTATTTATTTATTTCAAATATAAAGTGTTTAATGTATGAATGGACATGGGTACTTTAGTCAAAAGTAAAGTACTTTAAGAGTAATTTGAGTACTTTTTTTAAAACACTATATAGTTAACTATGGTTTCCATCCACCATTTAGGATGTGACAACTCACAATCTTTAATTCAAACAATGTCAAGTCATCCCCATGGCATGATGTCATCTTTTGAATTGTGATTGAATCTTATAAAGTGGATTTTGGTGGTACAGTTTTTGTTTTGAGGCCCATTTTTTACCTCAAAATTCCCCTAATCGTTAGGCCTGTAGAGAGAGATATTTTTGTGTAAGATATTTTCTCATTTCTGTGAGTTTTTCTATGGAAGTTAGTATCCCTAGAGTCCCCAACAATAGATATTCCTAGCCAACCTATGTTGGATCCCTAGATGGAAGTGGTAAGGCTTGAGGGACCGTGTGTAGTGAAGGGGAATCCCATTCCTTAGGTTGTTCAAATCGAGGGGAAGACAAATGGTGAATTGAGATAGTTGCAGAAAAACTAGTTTGATGTGGGAGTGTATTGGGCTACGAGAGACGCCCTCTTTTGTGGATTTGTATTCCCAACTCATGGGTGATTTGGTGCTAATATTTGGAGTATTAAATATATGGTTGGGAGAAATGTCCATCTCCCATAATAAGTTGTTTTTTTGTTGCTAAAGAATAAGTGTTTCATCTATGTTCTTTATTTTTAGTAATGGGTTTTATTGTTGTGCATAAACTATGAGTTTTTAATAATTTATATGTTGTTAAGGGAATGTTATTCTAGTTTCATTCACGGTTTGAAAGTGTTGTTAAATGCATGAGTATTTAAGCATGTTTGCACCACATTTAATTACAATTCGTACAAGAAAAACAATTAGGGGTTTACTAGTGGGGGCATGACACACTCTATGGCATCCAATATTACTTCTGGTTGGATACAATTGGGACGTTCTTCATCAAATTTTCATGCATTTTTTTTCACTTTGAAATCCAATCCCATAACCTTATTTAAATAAGAAACATCATGAAATACTAGATGAATCTTGGAGTGGGATGGGATATCCATCTTGTAGGACACCTATCTAATGCTATGTATGATTTGATATGGACCATACAATGTGGGAGCTATCTTTTGGGGAACTTTACCTTTGAGTGATTTCTATTTATATGGATACAAGAGAAGAAACATGGTGTTGTGACTGTTTGGTCACTTGGGTGAGAAAAAGAGTAGTCACTTAAGTGTCTAGTTAAGCTAACAAGACACCACAATCAATGAGTTAGATAGTTAGTGAACCAACATGCAAGATAATTAAAAAACAAATACAAAATAGAAGATACATAAACAACAACACATGAAGCTAAAAAAGTAGACAAGTAGAAATAGACTACCAACAGAAAGGCTTGCATTGATAAAACCTCAAAGAAAGTAAGGGAACTTATGGACTCCCCTCTTCCTCCTTGGGAGGTTCCTTGTTGATCCCTATGATGACCTTCTTCTCCTTCTTACAAGATGGAAATGAAATGAACAATTATGAACAAATTCTCAAGAGGTGAGAAACTTGGCTTTGGTTATGGATGTTGGGATAATCTTAGAGAATGATGGACTCTCAAGACACAATTCAACAACATAACACTACAACTGAAACTCTTTTCTTTTTGCATCTCCAAGATTGATTTTATAGGTTTCCCTCAAGCTATTTTCCAACTAATTTACAATGTGAAAGGTGATCCCCCATGTAAGTGTATCTACTAGCCTTCTAGTGGTCCCAAATATAATCCTAGACCTTGATAGTTGGCCTCATGAGGTACACCTGATTTGAGGGTGTGTGAGATTCGACCAGGATCATTAATGCATTGTTTTTTAGATCAACACGGGTCTCTCTGATGACAGTCACACTAACCATGATAATGGCACAAATGTATGTCTGTTGACCCATGTTATCTTGCATTAATGGCACAAAAATGACCTTGATAGCCTATGTTGAAATTCATGGATCCTCTTTCCATATTTTTTTTGGATTTGCTAAATGGAACATGTTAATGTTGAAGGTGTGTTGTTTTGTATGTTGCACTGATGACTTCTCTGGAAATCACATGTATAGCTTGTTGAGAAATTTTGAGGTGATAACAGATTCCCCCTGATGTATGAGGTTAGGACCATAGATATATCCAAAATTGATCTTTGTTTCTTTTGATTGGTGTAGTATCATCTTGCAAAGGAGTTGAATAAGGTTGAAAGAGAACTCTAGGGATGGTTTATCAGAGGGAAGAGGGGATATTCATTCGTAACAAAATCTTTGTGAAACAATAATAAGGATTTTTATACAAACAAGGTGGGCATTCCCCATACTTGTGCCATAAAACCATAAATGTGTAACTATAACTAAAATATTTGAAGAAGTGGAGATATGCAGCTCCCTCAGGGGCGTTAGTAACGAGAAATGATGGTTTTGATATTGGAACTTTTGGCACAGGGGCAGACCCAGGGATCAACGCTTCAATAATGCACCAACAAAACCCTAACTACCGGCCCTTTCGGCAACACCTGCGAAGAAGGCGAAGTCTCACTCGAGGTAGAAGTAGGGGGGTTACGGGACTCAGGTGTCTATAACCAAGCTAGGACACAGATATGTGATAATAACACTTTACAGAGTGTTCTAGAAACACTTAGAAGGTGACATGAATTAGTTCATTAGCTTCATTAACATCGCAGAACAAACCCTAATATAGGTCAATGCGATAAATATTAAACACTTCAATCATTTAGCACATAGCACTGAGTTAGATCTAACATTCATTCTTCCTAAACACAAGTAAATAACTAAGAAACAACAGATCTATCTATCATACATAACATTCAAGGCACTAAGCATATTCATAACATAACCAACAAAAAACAAAGAAAACCAAAGACACAAGATATACGTGGTTCACCCCAGTGTGGGGCTACGTCCACCAACTACTTCATCTTCTTTATTATTCTTCTAAATCTTACATTCATTTGCTCCTATGCACTAAGACACAGAGCCAAGCTTCACATAGGACAAGAGATATGTGCATTGAGCACCAGATCCTCCTTCCCAAAATTATGTCAGGGCACAGAGCCAACTTCTCTATTGAGTACATAGCCTTACATTTACATTTTGTTGCACAAAGAAACTCAGAACTACTTGCACTTAGCCACATTGATCTTACATTGTTGTTTCTAATATACAGTCTTACACTTATTTATACTTTTACATTTCTTTACAAAAAGGCCTAATCATGGGAGAAACCAAGGGCCGACATCCCATAACCCATTACAAAAACCTAACAAACCCCTTGTTGGGTCCACATAACTCGAAAAATAAGTGAGATCCATGATCTCAGCTCTGCTTGGGTGCTTTATCTTTGACCAGAATGTTGAAGTCCAAAAGTGGTCCAAACTAGATCAAGGTTTCCTCAAAACTTAGTCGAGGGCCAACACTCACCTGTGACTCATCTTGAGTCACTCAGGTCTGGTCAATGTCACTTTGAAAGCCTCGAGCTTCACTCAAGATGACTGGACTTGTTTCTTCTCCTGAGCCTCCTACTCAACGATCTCTTGGGTCATTTTCTTTGTAACAGGCCCTTCTAGGCATTGTTCTGCTATCACAACCACTTGTTCCAATTGCGAGCCTTGTCCTTCAATTTCTTCAAACACCTTGCAGGCTTCATCCTACACAGGTTGTAGTTTTTGCACGACGTCCATTACTCTGCCTTGGATGGATGTAATTTTTTGTTGTACCATGCGCTACTCCTGGGACCTTTTCATTCTTTCAATTGTGGTGAGCATCTTCATCTGCGCCTACACAGAGAAGGCCTGTTGTTGCACCTCATGTAACTTTGCTTCCAATTTCCTTAGCTTTGGATATTCTACAAGGCGTTCATAAGTCTGTGCGCTTMTATCACTCAACGTTTTGCATTMTGAGGCAAGTGCTATAATCCTTACTATTGCATTCTTGGCGGCTTCCTCCCTCTAATTGCRTACTTCCTAGGGGGTGCTCGGTACTACTTGGATCTCCAAATCCATTATCCTTGCTTGAAGTTGTTGGATGGTCTTAGTGCGCTTCGCCACTTGAACCTCAACCGACTCTTATTCCTCCTATGCCAATMTTGGCACATAGTGATATGCTTTGTTCAYTGCTTCTTTGAYTGCAGCCCATTCTGTGAGCAACTGCTCATTTTCTCTCTATAGCTGGGATTTTTCCTTCTGGATCATCGCCTGAAACTCTTCTTTCTCATTTTCATAGGCAGTTACATAGTACCGCGCTACTCGTAATTGCTCTAAGACTTCCTCTTTCTCTTGTTTCAAGGATTTTGTAGCCTTCTCCTTCTCTTCTTGGAATTTATGAAGTCGAGCCTCTGTCACATATGAAAATCTTCTCAATTGAGTTGGTTCATCCCCTAATTCTACAATCTGTGACGAGGAAGGCACAATAGGTACTGCGAGGATCAATTGAATAGATTTTTTTATTTCCTTTAGTTCCTTCTCAACCCTTCCATACAAATCCTCCTGCTTAGCTCCATATCTCTACAAGATATCCTCAGAAGCATCCTCCATAGCATCGCAGACCAAGATGATGTCATCCTCCATGAGTGTGGCCTCTAACTGGGGCTTGCTAGCACGTGTCTTCTTTATTGTCAAAGGTTTCTATGGAAAAACCTTCTTCTTCTGAGGTGTGATTATTCCAGTTATGGGATCTGTAGGCAGTGTAGCTTCGCCTTCTCCTTGATTTTCTCCTTCGTCCCCTCCTCCTTTTCAATTTGGTTCATCTCCTCCTCCTAGCAAGCCAAATCCATTTTCTTCAGAGGCGCTATCCTCCTCATCAATCTCTATATTCTGGAATTCCTCCTTCTTTCTCTTCTTCTTCCTCCCACTAGACTGTCCGACATGTTCGACCTGGGTGACTAGGGGGCTTCCTATGGTGTCTGTGTCGAAGAGTTCTGCATCAACAATAGGTACAAGGAACTCCTCCAGCCACTCCTTCATGATCTTCTCCATGTCTTCAACTGTTAGCTTGTAATATGATTGTAACTCTTCCTTGTTCTCATCTCTGCGTGTAGTGATATAGATCAAATGTGGATCTTCATGGAACTTGGCTATTGGTTTATACTGGTGCAAGGTGCATGGTGTCATGCGCAGAAATGACTTAATGGAAATCTTTAGTTGATGATAATATGCATGGAACACAACATTGGATTGCCACTACTTCGACATGTCGTTGGTGTTCCACAAGGTAGCAAACCTAGCAACCAACGACTCCAATGGTTCTATCTCCAGAAAGGTGGATCCTTCAGGCATTTTCCAAGAGACAAATGCAATCAACACAATCAGCCAGATAAAGTGGAATTTGTATCCCATATCCTGAGCTTCGTGATAGTATTTCTCGAGTTCATTGACAAGGTAACTCCCCCAATTCATCTGCATGCCCTCCACACATTTTCCTGCGAGGTCCACCACGAACCCGATGACCTATGTGGGGTTGTTCTTTCTTACGATCTTGTTATCTATGAGTTGGAAAGAGAGGCACACTGCACCATTTTGGATAGAGGCTACCTTGTAGCCTCACTTTCCATTTTTGACGTTGTTGTAAGCCTCATTCATGTGTTGTGCTAGGGAGCGGTATGAAGCCTTCCCTACGTAAAACAGCTAAGGGTCGGGTCCCTTCATTCTTAATCCTGTAATCAAGTGGATCAACGCCGAATCCAAAATAATTCGTTAGTTGAGCCATAGGTATCCACCATGGTAGCACGACAGGAGGATTTTAACGCAAGCGTTAACCTCCTGGTGACGACCAAAATGGGAAATATTCATCACATTTAGCACAGTGGATGATGCCAACTCCTTAATTCATGGATAGAAGACCAGTCAAGGCTTCTTCCTAGTTTTCTTCGTCATGTATCAGTGGGGTGCGAGCATAGCATAGTTCTTTATGTCACCTAGATTGAAATCATTGTTCTTCAGTAACGGGATCTATCCTAACTAACTCCCAACTACGTGCATTCCCTTCGGAATCTACACATTGATCAGGGTGTATTCATAGTCTCGTGGGATGTTGTCACGGTTAACTGTGTCATCCAATGGTGGAATGTAGTCGGTTAAGATCGATGAGATCTACTTCGCATTAGCCATATCATCGCGATGTTTACTTCGCTGCTCAGTCACAGGGTTAACATGACCAGAATGATGTCTCATCGAAGGGGAATCCTGTCCCCTAGTCAACAACTCCTGTACACCTTTAGATAATGGTTTATCAGCCATCATATTCTTGAATATCTCCTCAACAGACTTCTCTAATTCAGTGGGTTCGCCCGACATTCTCACTGTTAAACAGACAGGTCAGGGTAGGCGAACAGATAAGTGGGGTAGACAAACAAACAACGACATGTAGTTTCTGATAACACATCTCGACACAAAATCAATTCTATGTTAGCTCAGTTAATCATGGGTGGCAAAAATTGGTCTCGGGGCAACATCCAACGAGTTAAATAAGTGAGGCACCGTAAGATATTCTTCTAATGGGCGAGAATGCTTCCATCAATGTGAATCTATCTATTATGGCGCAGTCTCAATGTCTCAAAAGCGGTCCATCCACCCATAAATGCATTTCCTAGTCATTTTGGAGAGTCATTCTAATGGGTGGGATGCCTCCAACGGTCATATAGCTTCGCTAGGGAAAATTCCCATTCTACATGGTCCGACTGTTTCAGCGAGGTTCAAATCCTACGAACCTACCTCCTGTGAGATTCCAATCTGTGAAGCCTTCCATCTGTTCTCTCTACTTTCATGTAGCTTTTCTAACTTGGATTTCTTTTTATTGAGCTTCCTTGCCTTGTTTCTTGTGATCTGAGTCTCTCTAATAATTTCTAGGTTCCTCTTTCTGTTCATATTCTTATCTTCTCCTAGCGTGGTGACTTCGCACTGTTGATGTGCTCTCAAAGGGTTCAAAGTTAATATCCCTTCTCTTATTAATTCCAGGGTGGGTATTCATATTTCTTTCATGTATAGGTCCTTCAAACCTTCTTGCGTTCTTTCAACCTCGACAACTAATTCTTTTCCATTTGTTTCTTCGACTTATCTTCTTGTTCTTCTATTAGTCGATCTATTTTTCTTGCTATGAAATCCCTTAGTTCTTGTTTTTTTTTTGTAGCTTCTTCCTCTGCTTTTCTTCTGATATTTTCCTTCACAATCCAAGTCTTTCCTAACAAAAGTGGGAAAGGGGCATTGTTCTCAATAAACTTAATGAATTCAAATGCTTCTTCAGTCGATGTTCCATGGATAATAATAGGTACATTAGTAACTCTTCCACATAAGGTTGTCATCTTACCCTTAAACAAGCCTATCATTCCCAATGAAGGTACCACAGTAGGATTTCCCAAAATTTCCCAAGTGCCTTCTATCATAATATTCACTTGTGTTTCTTCATCTAAGACACAGTCTATGTCAAAGTCTCCTATTCTTGTATTTATATGTTGTTTTACTTTCAAGATGTCTGGTAAACTGACATCTTTGTGAACATCCATTGTTTCTTTCAATTGTACTAATGTAGTCTAAACCTTCTCTGATTCTTTCTCTTTATGATTCTCTAACATGCTCTTAGTCTCTTGACTTCCTTCATAGTTTTCTTGTCTCATGTTCATTCTTTCAACTTTAGCAATCATCCTTGAAAAATCCTCAACTTCATGACTAACAATTTTACAACAAAGACAAATAGGCCATGTATCAGGGCATTCCTTAGCAAGATGCCCTGGTCTTCTACAGTTATAACATAGTGTCAATCCTCTTTTCCTCCTGTATGTTCCCCAACCTCTTTTGTACTACGCACTAGGATCACAGTGTTGGACCTGCAATCTACAAACATTCTTTCTAGGTTCTTGCATCCACTTATTAGTCCAAAAATTATTTCTATGCATAGGAAAGGCATATATTTCTTTGTTTCTATTATCTTTACTTAAATCAACTCTTTCTTCCAACTGCACCCTAGCTTTCAGACTAGGAAAAAATCTATTAAACATACTTAAATTCATGCTTTTGAAAAAAAAAAATTCACTTATGTTACTCTTATCAAAGCACAAATCTTTACCTCTTTTAAGATATTACCTCTTTTCTTCAGATCAGATTTCTCTCTTAGAATGGAGCTTCACAAGTAAAGTAGAGTATTGCACACATTACCAATAGATCTACACACAAAGCTTCTATTTTATTTACTTCAGTTCCCAACAATCATAGTTTCAGTTCCCAGCAACAAAACCATTTGTTGGCACAGGGGTAGACCCAGGGTTCAACGGTTCAACAATGCACCAAAAAAATCCTAACTATCGACCCTTTAGACAACACCTGCGAAGCAGGTGAAGTCTCACCCTAGGTAGAAGTAGGGGGGGTTATAGGAATCAAGTGTCTGTAACCAAGCTAGGACACAGATCTATGATAATAACACTTCGTAGAGTGTTCTAGAAACACTTAGAAGGTGACATGCATTAGTTCATTAGCTTCATTAACATCGCAGAACAAACCCTAATATAGGTCGGCACAGTAAAGATTAAAAAATTCAATCATTTAGCACATAGCACTGAGTTACATCTAACATTCATTCATCCTTAACACAAGTAAAGAACTAAGCAACAACAAATCTATCTACCATACATAACATTCAAGGCATTAAGAAGATTCATAACATAACCAACAAAGCACAAAGAAAACCAAAGACATAAGATATATGTGGTTCACCCCAGTGTGGGGATACATCCACCAACCGCTTCTTCTTCCTTATTATTCTTCTGAATCTTACATTCATCTGCTCATGTGCACTAAGCCACAGAGTCGAGCTTCATGTAGGATAGGAGATCTTTACACTGAGCACCGAATCCTCCCTCCCAAAATTAGGTCAAGGCACAGAGTCAACTTCTCTATCGAGCACAGAGCCTTACATACACATTTTGTTGCACAAAGAAACTGAGAACTACTTGCACTTAGCCATTTTGTTCTTGCATTGCTACCTCTACTATACATTCTTACACTTATTTATACTTTTGCATTTACTTACAAAAAGGCCTGATCATGGGAGAACCCATGGGCCAACATCTCATAATCCATTACAAAAAACCTAAAGAACCCCTTGCTGGGTCCACATAGCCCATAAAATAAGTGAGATCTGTGATATCAGCTCCGCCTAGGTGCTCCATATTCGACCAGCCTGTCAAAGTCCAAAAATGGTCCAAACCTAACCAAGGTTTCCTCAAAACTTGGTCGAGGTCCAACAAGAACCTGTTTTGGATCTAGGACTAGATAATCGTGATGGGTGTTTGTGACTTGGAGGAATTGATGGCATGTTAAATTGAGAGGTCTTCGACGGGTACTAAGGACTAAAATGGTTACATAGTAAGACCCACCATAATATGAAACTATACTGAGGTCGAATATTACAGGGATCAAGTAAATCAAAAAGTAATGAGGACTCTTTTTGTGTCATCCAAGGCTCTTCATTTATATTGTAATGAGATTCAAGATGCTACCACCTTCCTGTAAACTTGTGCTCATGTTGACAGGTAGGAAGTCATGACTGTAAGAAGCAAAGGGCTCCTTGAAATCAACTGATTAAAGATGGTATCAGGTATTGACTTTTGATGGGGTTGATTGACTGGTAAAATGAAAAAAGTGAAGAATGCATGAGACTCAAAACCTTCCCTTGGTTGGGGTATTAGTGATGGATGGAAACAATTGTGAAATTCAATTTGGTGTCAAGGGGACAACGTGATATTGGGATAAGTTGTGCTAATATAAATAATGCTACAAAAAGAGTAGGGGGGGGGGGAGTATGTCAAAACTCAGATATCTTGGACAAAGGGTTCTAGGATACTCAGGGTTTGGCTAGTGAGAATGTGTTTTGCAGACATGGCTATGAAAGATAAATTCCCCTTCCAAGGGATATGGGGGTTGATTTAACAAGTAAAAAATTTCATCGAATACCATGGAAAAAACCTATGTATTTGTTGAAAATCAAAAGGTACTATATACAATTGTGAAATGAATTAACAATGATTCAGGTTGAATATGCACATACAAAAATGGGTGCCCCAGTGAAATATGGATTGGCTTGCCTCGGGAAAAAGTATTGGAGAACAATTGATGGAGGATGGGGGTGCCCATGGGTGGGTTTATGTATTAGGTAAATGGATGAAGGATTTATCTGTAGATGGGAAATTGATCTTGGATGAGACGAAGGGCCAATGAAAATGTAGGGGTGCATTCAACAGAACCAATTGAAGAATGAAATGACTCTGATGTCCATAATGGGAAAGCTAACAATATGATGAGACGAAGTATGGGGTTCATTCTCTAAAATGCCAAACTATCTCAACTCATGTTTCTAGGGGGGTAAAAAAAATCATGAGCATCAATTTTCCTCGGGCTAAAATATATGTGATACAACTGATGAAGATGAGAATTCTTTGGTAATGCAAATGAGGTGAAGGTATTTTAAATTCAGGTGTTTGGGACCTTAGAGGTAAATGTTAGAGGGTGATACTCGGAAATTTAATTGTTCACAAAGGGATTAATTACATACCAGTTATGAAAACGTATAACTTAAGAGACCATGAGATAATGGAACGACTTGAATTATGAACTTCTAGATGATAGCTTGCAAAAAACATAAAATACCCAAAGTGAAAAATGTCCAAAACTATGCTATGGAAATTTGAAAAAATGTACAATAAACAAGCATACCTAGGCCGAGGGGCTTGGTTATTAGCCCCTAGGAAAACTGTGTAACTTGGAAAATATACCATACTAGTGTGTAGAATGGAGTGCCAGATCGCATCGGCATGAACGATTTGGTGCAGGTGGTGCATGGGTTCTGACATAATGAAAGTCTATTGGAGGGAAAGATATTTGCAATTCCTCCGGAAAGAGGTGGATGGTGATGCTGGTATCCATCTTCAACTCGCTACCTTTTGTCTGTTGAAGTTTTTCAACTACGCTCATCTGCATTCAAAGGAGGGTCTTCTAAACTTCCTAATTGGGATGTGGTGGCCTGAGAGGCGAGTATTTTTAGTCTGTGGATAGGAGGTGAGATTTTGATCTGAGTGTGAGGGGAGAATTCTCATAAGCTAGGGAAACGTCTTGGATGGAGGGCACATCACAGGAAGAGTGAAAGGAAAATTAGCAAGGCAGAGGTGTGTATCTCTTGGGCAATGCACATTCTGGTGTATCCAATGGAGGGAGGTGCTCAATAGACTAGGAAACTAGGAAGATAGACATAGTAAGAAGAAGAGGATGACGCTCTTGCTGGAGATGGATAGAACATGCCTTGTTGCCTATGATCTATGTTTCCAACCCCAAGAAAACTAAGAGGACGCCTTGCTTATTCTAGTCTATGTTGTCAACCAAAGAATAACGTAGATGATGCCTTGTCTTATTCATTGAGCACAATAAAAATGATGCAACACTAGTTCCTTTGCTGTGCCTTCACTCACTCAATCCTCACCTAACCACAAAACGCGAATTACAAGATGATTCTCACTCCTCTCAGCAAAAACAAAAATGCAAAAAAGATCACACAAGAAAAATGAATAACGTTGGATTCCCAAAACTTCCTCATTGTATTAGAGGGTCTTTTCCCTTCTTAAACATTCAATACGATTTTCTACAATTGGTACATGCCACTTTTCTTCTGCAATTCTCTGTGCATTCGGATTCACAAGAGAAGTTTCCCACAAATTTTTATGACACAACTAACTCTACTCTAAAATAGAAATTGCAGAGTTTTATGACACAACTAACTCTACTCTAAAATAGACATTGCGGAGTTTTATGACACAACTAACTCTACTCTAAAATAGACATTGCCATTATTTATTTTAGACTGGTGAATGCTTTATTACAATACGAGATTGAATGATCAGAAAACTAGCATAGCATTATTTCTTTTTTTTATCTTTTTTTCTACAGATGACTTCAACTTTATCGTGTGCTTCCTAAGGAAGTTTGATGTCCTTCCTTATTTGTCAAATTCCACCCTGCTTAGATCCGGAAGCATCCCTACTTCCTCCACCCATAGAGGGAACTTTCGTTGCATTGTCTCAATTGTCATCTATTTGTCTTATCTCTAGTATTTGGCATTGTTGCCTGACCAGGTAGGAAACATGATGTTGCTTGGCACGATCCGATGTTATTTGCAAGGAGGTTGTGACTGGAGTGTGTTTGTGTGATAAATTATGAATGCCACTATGTTCATATTGTTGTGCGCAATGTTGATGTGATGATGTTGACGTATGAAACATGAGAAGMATCTCTATGGATGCTCGGTATTGAATGTCAAGACAAACCTTGAAAGGTAAGAAATCTATGGAAGCATGTGTGGCCCTTTTGTAAAGRTGCCACTTTTGTAAACCCAGCARCAGGAGGTGGAATTATTTGGCATAGTGGTGGTCAATATATTTGGCTGAGGATAGGGTCTCAAAGTGGTAAGTGACTGGGTGACCTMCCTATTTATGCATCACTCCCAGGGAAAATTGAGAGGTAATTTGGGATAAAGGATAATGATCTTTAATTGTTGGTTGGGTGTAGGAATGGAATGTGGTAACTAGAGGACGTTCGATAGTGTCTTGTGGAACCGAGCGAGATAATGGAGTTTTGGGTGATGATGTGGTGTGCATGAGATCGATGGATGTAGCTTGGGCTTGAGAGGGTGGGGGCCTTGAGGCAGACTGTGAGGTTTGGAAAATTTTGGGAGGAGAGGGATTATTCTGGGAGTTGTCAGATTAGTGAGGATATCGGGATGAACATGGAGGTCAAACACAAAGAGACATTGGGGTATTGATAACATGGTGCATGGAAATGGTAGCGGTTCGCAGCTGTGGTGAAGTGATGGATGATGAAGTAAGTACATAGGTGCATCCAACATGTTTAATATGGTATTGATGAGTCTTGGCGTGATACACCGCTTGTCAATCTTGTTGGTAAGGAAGACCGAGAAGGAGATCATCATAATCTAACGGTGACACGTCGTAGATCACTGTGTCATGAAAATGACCAATGGTGAAGGTGATGACGCAACATCTAGTAATAGTAATGCGAGGACTATTTTTCTGGACCCAACCAAGATGATATGGATTGGGGTGTGGGGTGGTCAGGAGTTGCAGATGTTGGAATAACTCTTGTGATATCAGATTCCTTTGACTGCCATTGTCCAAAATGAGAGTGGAAAGATCATTTTTAATTTGGAAGTTGTGAGTGAATAGGGGAACATTATGGCAATTTGGTTCTGGTGTAGTCATGAAAATGAGTTATGGTTCAACTTCGGTGGGGTTGGTGAGAGAGATGATTTATGGTTTCTTGGGAAACTTAGTGGGTCTAGCCTCTGTAAACAAGGTCTGATGGGGGTGGCTATTTTTAATGGTTCGACAGTCGGCTGAGTTATGGAATTTGGTCTTGTGAAAATTACACCAAAGTTCGTTTTTGGTCGCCGACGAGGAAGAAGGATAAGGTGGAGACTGATAAGGGGATGGGTTATCAACATGGTTTTGATTGGGCAGATATCGAATGTGAAGAGCCACCTTTCTTTCTACGGCCAAGGCCTGTAAGAAATCCTTGTCCAAAGAAGTGCTGTAAAAAAGATCTACCTCTCGTCGGAGAGGTAACAATAAACCATAATTGAACTTAATTATTAATACCTCATATGGTTCTCTGATCTGGATTTGAATGTGTAGCTTGCAGAAGACGTCGATGTAGCCTTGCACCGACTGATTGGTAATTTGCTGAAGTTGTAACCACTTTGCAAGCAAATTGTGAAGGTAGCCTGGAGGGTAGAACCATTATATCAAGGCTTGACAAAATGTCTCCCATGAAGTAATGTGACGAGTTGTCGGGGATGGACTGTTGAGCTTGATGATCAATTCTGCACTGGTCAAGTGTGTGTCCCACCAAGTTTGGGTGATTCCCTTGAGTTGGAGACTAGCTATTTGTAATTTGGTAGCCTCCTCCATTTCAGGCAAGGTTTTGAAATACATGGAGAGACTGCGGATCCAGGAATCCATGGTCTCACCATTCATCTGACCAATGAACTTGCGTAATTGAAAATGGGTTTCCATCTACATGCTTGTTGGAGGTCTTTGTTGTTGAAGGCAAATCAATACCTGAAGAGACAACGCCAAATCGACCACTAGGCTTGTTGTGTTTGCATTGGAGTCCTCACTAGAGGCTTCACGTCAAGGTGACATTGGTGGTAGTCTAGACTAGACCCTGAGGAGGGTGTGACAGAAAACCTGTGAAGAGTGAAAGATACGTTTTGAGAAGAAACATGCTACTAAACGAAAGATCCCCCCCCCAAAAAAATATTTTTGATTGGATGAAGTTATGGTCCCAAGGATAGAACATGCTCTGATACCAATTGATCTGAGTGTGAGGGGAGAATTCTCATAACGTAGGGAAACATGTTGGATGGAGGGTGCATCACAAGAAGAGTGAAAGGAGAATTAGCAAGGGAGAGGTGCGTATCTCTTGGGAAATGCACTTTCTGGTGTATCTAATGGAGGGAGACGCTCCATAGACTAGGAGAATGGGATGAAAGACACAGTAAGAAGAAGAGGACGGCATTCTTTCTGGAGATGGACAGAACACACCTTGATGCCTCTGATATACATTCCCAACCATAGGAAAATGAAGAGGACACCTTTCTAATTCTGGTCTATGCTATCAACCAAAGAAAAACGTAGAGGAGCCCTTGTTTTATTCGCCGAGCATAATAAAAATGATGCAACACCAGTTCCTTTGTTGCACCTTCACTCACTCAATCCTCACCTAACTGAAAAATGCAAATTACAAGATGATTCTCTCACTCCTCTCAGCAAAAACAAAAATTCAAAAAAGTTCACACAATAAAAATGAATAACGTAGGATTCCCAAAACTTCCTCATTGTATTAGAGGGTCTTTTCCCTTCTTAAACATTCAATACGATTTTCTACAATTGGTACATGCCTCTTTTCTTCTGCAATTATCTACACATTTGGATTCGCAAGAGAATTTTCTCATAGAGTTTTATGACACAACTAACTCTACTCTAAAATATACATTGCCATTATTTATTTTAGACTAGTGAATTGTTTATTACAATACGAGACTGAATGACCATAAAACTATCATAGCATTCTTTCTTCTTTTTATCTTTCTTGCTATGGATGACTTGAACTTTGTTGTGCGCTTCCTAAGGAAGGTTGATGTCCTTCCTTATTAGTCCATCTTGTCTACTAGGGTGGACATTATTTTCTAACTAGATTCCCCATCTGGGGAACAGGGGTAGAGATCCATTCTTAAATGGATGGTGGGGCCATTTTCCATAAGATAGTAGCCTACTACTATTCTTCCCATGACTCATTGATGGGTGGGGAAATCCATATGCTAGTTATTGACTCTTTGTTGATGCAGGTAGTAACCTCCATGGTGGTGAGGATCTACGAATCCTTGGCCACACAATGTATTTCAGGTGTGCATATGAAAGTGGTATAGAGGGTAATGGATGGTGAGACATTCTCCTCGATGCAGTCGATGTGCACCTATATGATCTCTTATTTGAACCGTTGTATGGTCTAGAGGGAAGGGGATTTCACCTTCGGATCAATTTTGTGCATCTTCTTCTTAGAGTGAGTTGTACTCCTATGACCGATGTTATCTTTGGAGAAGACACCAATGCACAATCCACGACTGAGGTAGTGGTCCCACATTCTATCCCTCCATCGTGGTGGGGAGGCTAGTCGATACTTCATAGATGACTTTGAGAGGTTTTTTCTACATATGCCATAGGTGATACTAATTTTTTTGTATGGTGGTATGAATTATCGACATGATGCAGAGATGATCCTACCACCTGGGGAGGAATGGGACAAGCAAGGTGAGATCTTGTTGATTCGTTTTTGAAATTTTACAATTTTCATGTGATTTGATGCATAGGAATGATGTTTGACTATGCTTTGTGATTGCAGATATTTGACCAGGGGGACAAGAGGCCCCAATCATATGTGAGTGTGTCCCACAGGCCCCTGAGGGATAGGATAGGGTTGAATGATGYCATTGTCATTTTGACACAAGGRCTGGGTCATCCCATGCCCCAACTAGAGAGGATGCACGTGATCTTGATTTTCAAGTGTAAATGTTGGATATRCGGTAGTGGTTTTAGTGGGTACTATGGGGCGTGCCTGAGGAACATTTGTCCCACATCCAAGACAAGTAGGCATTAGAGTAGCATGTGGGAAGGATATCTGATTAGCAGGTGTTAGTGGGACAAKTTTTCRTTTCTAGGGCGGTGATGAGTGGATATTTGAGGAATATTATAGGTGGAGTGGCCTTTGTTGGAGGGGAACCACCTACCATGGGACCTCCAGTAGGTGCTCTTTTGGGGGGTTTCTTAGATTTGGAGGAATCATAGGTGCCTGATGATTTATGTGGGTGTGGCCCACTTTTTGGACTATCATGTATAGGGAAATCACTCTTGATTTTGTACATTTAGCGTAGAGATGGGATTTGAGCACGACCATCTTGGGTACCAGTTATTTTGTAACTATTTTTATGAAACAAATGATACCATATATATTTGATATACATATTGATAATGTTTCTCTTTCTTATGATGGTTGTGCATGTGTGATTGCTGATTTGCATTTTCTTGATTCGAAAATCTGATGGATCAGACAAATCATACTAAATCAATGATGTAATCAATTTGATAAATTACAATCTAACACTTCATTAGTTGTGTGATATGCAACTTGATTTGGATTTCTAGGAATATGTGTGAATGTAATGGATTCCAAATTTTGCGATAGAAGTCCAAATTGTAGGTATTTTTGGAAGAAACATGGATCGTGTACTTCATATACAATGTTTAGTTGCAGGAAGATGAGCTAGGAATCTAAGAAGATGTTAAGGTTATGGATGTGAAGGTGAACTGCCTCGACCAGGAGACCAATCACAGTGGAATATTCTCCCTTGTTGTTTGTAGTGGGGTAGTGTATGCATAGGATTATAAATCGCCCAAGCTGTCGAAGCAATTTTTTGAGTCCATCGACTAACACCATCGACAAACTCGATGTGGTAAGCTGGTGAATGATTCATATGAAAAATAAATTAAATACAAAGGATCATACATGTGATGAGGATGTGTGGGAGTTTTAAAAAATATTAAAAACTATAGAAGAATGTGTACATGAAGAAACCCAATGTAGAGTGGCTACACTAGGGGTAGAACTTCATCAAGTATAACTTGTTAACAGGGTCCTTGAGAGGAGATCCTTTGCAGTGGGACAAAATGTATGCTCCCTTTGTAAGGCAATGTTTGAAGATAAAAGGGCCCCGCAAGAGGGACTCAAATTTACCATGGCCTAAGGTATCATGAGTGATGTYATAGGAAAGGACTAAGTCACCTTTATTGAATGAGTGAAGGTTAACTTTGCAGTCAAATGTGGTTTTGGAGCGTTTCTTGGTTGCCTCATTGTTTTGCAAAGAGGATATTCAGTGTTCATCGAGAGATTCTAAGGAGAGAAACCACTTCTCCATAGGTGTGGTGTCTGGAACTAGCTTGATTATGGTGTTTAATATTGGTATCTCACACTCAATGGGTAGTACTCCATCGATCCCATGGAAAAAGTGGAACAAAATGAAGCCTCTAGCAGTTTTGACTATCGTGCAGTATGCCCATAAGGTGGAAAACAACATGTGATACGAGTTGGTCTTATTTTTGTTCACATTTAGTTGTAGCATGGTTTTAAGGACTTTTTTGATGGCCTCAACTTTCCCATTGGACTGTGATAGTATGTTGAAACAAATTCATGCATAAACCTTAACTTTGAGGATAGTTCTTCAAATAACCGATTCTCAAGGTGGTTTCCATGGTCAGCCAAAATATGTAGGGAACCTTGAAGTGAGTGATGACATTGTTTAAAAAGAACTGAGTCATGGTATCTACTATGTTGTTGAACATAGACATGGATTCGTCCCATTTTGTGAAGTAATCAACTACTACCACAATGTATTTGTGCCCATTGTTGGATGAAGGTTAAATGCCATAAATTTGATGTCCCATTTGCAAAAGGGTCCCTCTATGATAATAGGATGGGGGGAGTTGGTGGTGTTATAGCCTTATGTGTATACATTTGGCACTTATTTCATCATTTGATTTCATGTATATGATCATGAAATAGAGTGGACTAGTAATAACCATCCCTAACTACTTTCTACGAGGTAGAAATTTCAGAGAGGTGTCCACCATAGGAGACACTATGGAAAACATTCAGGAATTGCTCAGCCTTATCGAGGGAGAGGTAGTGGCATAGTATTGTATACACTCCCCTTCGATGTAGAACATATTTGACGAGGAGATAATAGGGGGCTTAGTGGGATATATGTTAGCAATCGTCTCGAGAGAGGTGAGGGATAAAATTTTGTGTCTGCAAGTAGACGAGAATGTCTCCATACCATGGTTCATTAGATGAAATGAAGAAAAAATGCTTGTGTGGGAAGTTCTCATTGAGAACTTCTGATGGAAGGAGAATCATAGAGAAGTTCTAATGGACTCTAATATGTCTTCATCCCAATGGAAGATGTAATAAAATAATGAAACATCAATGGTATGAATAAATTGGTGAGGTGTGGAGACTCTGAATGTCTCACACGAGTTGTGCATGATGTTTGGGTTTGTGGAAGTTTTTGTTGTTAAGGGGTCATAACAAAATGATGTCTGTGGGGAATCAATACCATCCTCAACAAGAAAAAATGTTTTGATAGAAGGGAGGGACCCTTTGCTAGAAGAAATATACCAAATATGCCCACACGTGTGTGTTTCATGCTCTCTGGGAGGAGGAAGAATTTATAATGGGGCACTTGCTAGTGGATTGCATGGATTCCGGGGAAAGTATTCTAACCATAGATGTATGGGTATGGTATGCGGAGAGGGGGTAAAAAATCCTGCTCCATAGAAGGTATAATGGGCTCACCTTGGGGGGGTAATGCATTGTTATAGGATGTTGATGTTTGAAGGGATGTTCACATATTCATGAAGGAAGTCATACGACAAATATGCAATGATAAATGGAAACATATGGGAGAAATGGTCCATTTGGTTGCATAAAGTACATGTAAAACTCAATCATTCATTTACTGACATGGATATGTAGAAAATGTTGGTGGAATTAACATTACTGGGTGTTTCCTGAGTGGGATATGGAAAGGATGTTTTCTAAAATGATGCTGATGTTTCTCGGAATTGATGTAGTGCTGGAAAGTGATGGGTGTAATGGTTATATTATGAGCATATGTCACATGCAAATTTGGTGCGCAAAATATTCTTTCCCATGGGAGAAGAATCCATAGTAGCGTTCATGGTCGAAGCTAATGGAGTAGGAAGTAATGGTGTCACCTCTGGGACATGATTTTGTTTTTGTAATTCAGGGCGGGTGGGGCATAAATTGGTGGAGTGACCTAGTTTCTCACATAGTGAGAATGGTGGTCGTACATTGGGAGTTGTTTGAGGGGTGGACCCATTCTTCTTATTTTTTCCCTAGTGTTTGTATCATTTCCCCCAAATATGTGACCGATTGGAGGAGATGGAATTTAAACGACAGTTTGCATGGGAAATTTCTTTGTCAAGGTACGAAATATAGATTTCGATTACCATGTTAGTAGGGTGAGGGTAGCTACAACCTAGTAGGATAATACTCTAGGTGGAAAATAGAAAAATAGTATTTAGTTTATGGCTCGATGAACAATTTTCCAAACTGGTATTTGACCAGTCATAGGAGGGTTCTCTTGAAGAGACTCTGATGTGGATATTTCAAGGGGAAGTTGAGGTGTGGGTTCCTTTAGAGAGGGTTCATTGGATAATTTTGTAATATATGAGGAAACTACACATAGTTGGATTGAATTTGAAGCAGTGAGAAGAGGAGGACCTCCTTGGAAAGTTCCCAAGAGTGATGGGTCTC
This sequence comes from Picea sitchensis, assembly GCA_010110895.2. Classification (NCBI taxonomy): domain Eukaryota; kingdom Viridiplantae; phylum Streptophyta; class Pinopsida; order Pinales; family Pinaceae; genus Picea; species Picea sitchensis. The sequence goes on along the minus strand of SNQJ01S0028487.1, from coordinate 26,216 downwards.
TAAAAAACCTGGTCCCGCTTCCACCACTGGTGATATGTCTAAGTTAGGTTGTATGAGTGGTGGGATATTATTGATGTTATCTGAATGGTTGGGTTTGTAATGTGTTAATTTATCAATGGTTAATATCTTCTCATTATGAGTGAAGAGCATGGTTCAAAACATAGATGAAGTTGTGGATTTCATGGTGTACATGTAACTATGCATGAATAGGATGTTGTAGTCTAATGGGGCATATATGACTTCAATGTCCATCAAAATCATCTTCTCCTCGAGCTCAATGGGGATTTTTTTGTAGAGGCCTTCAAGTTGTGATGGATGACCATCATATGCTCTAAGTGTAATGGTGAAAGAGATAATATTGGGTGAGCCAAGTTTCTACCATACGGTTTTGAACATGATATATGTGGAGGCCCCTTAATCTATAATGCACTGATCAACCATGATCTTTTGAATATTAACTAGGATATGGAAATCTACTAAAGAAGGTAGGCATGGTTCATAGCTATCCAAATCAAAGGTAATGAGCCGAGTATTAGATGGGTCAACTACCCCCAACCTTGAGAGAAAGGTCGTCCTCTATGAAGGGAGAGTTTGAAGAATTTCTAGCACAAACATGGTTGTGGCAGATTGATTCAAGTCATTGATAGGGCTATAATTGTGAGTTTCCCTAACATGTGGGTTATTTGTGTTGCATCATAGAGGTGTGTAGGATACCCGAGAGGTGGGTTCAATAGCAAGATGTGGGATCATCAAAGGTTCCTCTGATCGTAACTCAGGTGCATCCTAAGTGATCAGACTCGATTCCGGAGGAACACGATATTGACATATATGATTTTGGAGGAGGATTTACTCCTCTGTGTTGAGGAGGATGTTGTGGTCCATAGGAGTACCAGGTTGATCTTTCCCTAGGTCAGGATACTGCCCCATTTTCTATGTGGGGAACAAGCTTCCTAATAATATTTTGTCACTTCTTGATGAGAGATAGGGTTCTACAGAACTGTTGGTGTTTGAGGTTGCAAATATTATTTTTCAAAACTACAGGGCACCCTATGAGGAAGGGGGTATTTTTATGTTTGTGTATTCCTTCATTCGCTTGTGTTCAATGATTTTCGAGAAATGGTGATTATAATTCCCACAATCACCACATAAGGTGAAAGGAATTTTGATTCTAAGGTTGTTGTTCTTTCCTTGACATTGTTGGCCATTAGCATTTTCCCCATTCTTATTTTTGTTAGCTTGAGGGTTTTGATGTTGGGAATTTCCCCCCTGTCCTTGGTTGGCACTATTCTTGTTCTTCCCTTTCTTTTTGTCAATGTTCGATTGGGTAACTAGGTTTTCTCCGTTCAACTATTAAAAATCTTGAACTTGTTGTATCAGAGAGGGTTGAACAAAATTGAAACCATCATGTTGTTGTCCTTATGATGGCAGGGAAACAAGTTGATGAGGATTGGGAAAAGGATATTATGGATTTCTATGTGGGGGAGGTTCGTATTGGTTGTGGGAGGTTTATGTTCCTCCTATAGTATTGGGTTTGTATGGCAGAGATGGGGGTGGCTTGAGAATCAATGTATGAACTAGATTAACTAGCTGCGTAGGGAAGTGTCCCCTAGGTGTGGGAGTTGGAGGGACTGAAAACGTGGGGTGGGGTATGAAAGGAGAATAGTAAGGATCCCCTATGTATGTGTTGGGATATTATTTCATACCAAAATAGGGTACTTGTTGTGTTATCACCACAACAATTACACTTGAAATCCGAGTTTCAGATTTAGCGGGTGACTAAAGTGATGTAGAGACATGGCTTGTTTTGGAGGTCCAAGTCATATGTGGTGGCATGTGGAAAAATATAGCAAGAGTGAAAAGTAGAGGATCTGATGGACCGTTGATCTTGAAGCAACCCAGATCAACGGTCGAGACCCATATCGAGTGGCGAAATAGAACGAAATTTAATTATGCAAAGGTGGGCTGGGGAAAACTACTGTGGTTTTATTCATGATTGCGTGGCACCCTCAGAGCTACATCAAGGAGAAAAGAGGTCTTCCTGAAACTATTTTCCCAAAAGCCTCGATGTCACATGGTCTAATATGTCAAATCAATAATTCATGTGGGGAAAGTGACAGCTAGCCAAATCACCTCATGTCACTCGTTCAGGTACTTCACATCCAAAAAATGTTAGGTGGACGCCGTCGAATAACTAACTCAAAGACTCATCATTCAAAAAATATTGGCCAAGCAAAGTACATGCAAGTAATCTTGTAATCAATACATGATTAGAACTCAATAACTACCGATCTTCAAATATGGGTGGCGTTATTCTACTCTGGGAAATCATTGTCTCGAACTGGATCGACTTTTTGATTCCTGTAGAGTTAAGGAAAACAAAAATTGTGGTCTTTGCAAAATTGGAAGACATGGAAAAAGCCAATCAAGCAATATCTAGTGGAACGTGGTTTTCGACTAACATGGCACGTTTATCAATGAGTAAGAAAGAAAGGTCGATTGGGTAGATATTAGTAACCAAATTCCATACTGACCCTGCAACCGAACCATAATCAGGGGTTAGATTAAATCTTGTTATGAGGGACCTAATCATCAACGGACATGTGGGTGAACTCTACAAGCGAGAAGTGAAGAAGAAGTGGAGCAAACGACAAAAGATAGAAATCAGAGCTGAGGTAGTTGAGAGCGTTGGGGAAAATCAACTAGCCTGGTTCAGTACTCTAAAGGAGGAAATCACCAAGATGGAATAAATTCTCAGGTAGAATTGAGTATGTTCTAGAGAATTTTGGACATATGGCATTTAAAGGAAAAATCCCCAGATATGTTAGACCTGTTCGTAACGATCCTTTTAAATTAGGAGAACCGTCATTATACATTACTCCTTTTTGTAACTGACCTCTATTTTTAGAATTATGGGGAAGTTGAATTGTTTTGAATTCCACAAGTAATTTCTCTCTCTCTCTCTCTCTATATATATATATCATTCCAAGGATATATAAGGCATGACAGGGAGAGGGGGCTTTCCCTTGTTGTAGGTAGACTTTGTAAGATCATGGAACTAAAATGAATATATGATGCAGAAGCAATTTTTGAACTATTTATGAAAAGATTCTAATTGGTTGTGATATGAGTTCTGTCTTCTTTCATAGTGTGTGTTTCATGTGTCTTAAAAATTCCATTTGCAAGTTCCTCTTTTAAATTGGAGAGTTAAAAGTCTGGAATTTGTTTGATGATGCTCTAGACTTAGCAATTTAAATTCATGTGATTCTCTTCTCAACTATTTCAGAATTCATTTTAATATGATCTGAAGCATTTATGTGTTTTCCTTTTTATTCTTTTTCCATGAAAATTTCAATTTGAAAACTCAGAATCATTTCCTCACTTAGCCTTTATCCTCTAGATAATTTCTAATGACCTACCACTAGATTATTTATTTCTGACTCCATAGCCCAAACGTTACCCCCCACTTCTTCAACAACTTTATAATACCCCCCGAAACAAACCAAATCTAGTTAATGATTTCCAAAGAAATATCAAGTGAAATGAGAGAGCCCTCTCTGAGTTGTGAAAGATAGCGCCCAACTCTAAAGATGGTTGAAATAGTTACCTCTGTCATTTTTCTATTCAACTAGACAAAATTTAGAGAGTGCTAACATTCTAGCACCGTTGTCGGGGACGAAATTGAAAAATTTTCCCCGGGAAGAACGAAATGGTTGAGTTTTAAGGTCTGAGAGAAACAGACACATAGGCAGATATTGGATGTATCCCTGCTCTGGTGACTCCACATATCAAAGAATCATTTTGAAGGTGATTCCATTGGTAGAAGAATCCACAAATTTTTAATTTTTAATGGCGACTCCACTCTCAATGTAGAATCTAGCTTCCATAACATCATTGGCGACTCCACTGGAAGATGAGATCCCTTGACATAGATATGAAAAGGAATTATGGAATAAAACAGGTACTTAAAATGGTATTTTTTCCAATTCATTTCACTATTTGTTATAAGCTGCCTCTGGTCCTTTCTCGAAAATGATAGACAAGTTCTTCTTTACTTACTGCATGCAAATGATGATCATGACAATCTAGAAATTATATATCCTCCTCTTAAAGTTAAAAAAATATCTCCTCAGTTTATCACTGGCCTTGATAAAAATATTCCATCTAAGACATGTGATAACCATAACCAAGTTGATGATCCCCATGAATCCAAGACTGGTATTTCACCTCCTATACTTGATCCAACATCCTCCAATATTCATCATAGATATAGACTCATGAAGCTACCTCAATTCCTTCATGATTTTCCTCCTGAGTACTATAATTACCTACCTGTGTTTGATGGGGAGCCTAATACCATCTCAGCTGAAAAGAACATCCAAGGGTTTGAGCATTTTATAGATTTGTTTTATATTGACCATGATGATGTTTGTATGAGGGCCTTCTTTCAATCCTTGAAAGGAGACACCAAATACTAGTTTAAACATTTGAAGCCAGGGACAATTAGCTCATGGGAGGAATTAAGAGATGTCTTTTTAAGGTTTTGGGGCAAGAAGAAATCTTTGGATCTACAACTTGGAGAGTTCTATGCCTTAAAAAAGAAGAGCAATGAAACCATTTATATATTCAGTAGAAGGTTTTCCAGTATCTATCACAATTTGTCCAAAGAAATTCAACCCACTGAAGCTGCTTCCATGCTCCATTATGAAACTACTTTCCATCCAGATTCGTCTTTCCTCCTGATGGAAAGAAGACCCAAGTCCTTACAACAAATGTTTAATGATGCTCAAGACATTCAACACAACATCCAAGAATGTAAACATATCCAAAATGAGGGACTGAATGCTCAAGAACATGAAAGTGAATATGAGAAGAAAAGGGTTGATTGGGATCTTGAGCATAGAATTGACAATATCATAGGTCCTCTTGAAGTTTCCAATGCCAATGATTCTGCAAAAAATTATATTCCACCTGTTGAAAGAGGGGGTGTTGATCCATCTCATGATAAGCAAAGGGTTGATTTTTTTATGTATTTGTTTGTAGATGGTCAAGAATATGAGTTTACAAATCAGTTTGTTGAAGAATAGGTTGATGTTCCCAGTTTTTTCTTGTTAGATGACATCACATATGTGGTTTATTTTCCTATATATGACAAATATGAGGATGATTGTGATGTTGAAGACATTCTTTTTCAACATCGCAGTGAGATAAATCAAACTACGTATCAAAGTTACAAAGAGAAAAGTGTTCGATCAACTGAAGATAATTCTCTACCTTTATGCTTTGCTACATTTAAATTGTTGAGAGAAAAGTTTGAGATCATTATTGAGACAAACGAATTTGCGCTAATGCAAAACGACACTAAACAAATGAAACAAATTGACAAGATATTGCAACACTCTTCTCAGGTGTTTGATGTCCCTATTAATAGTTGTGTAGAAGACCTTGTAAGTTCAAAAGTGCAGCCATTGTAAGTTTTAAACCTGTGAAGTAAAGAAATGCATATAGATTCTTAAGAAAAACATAATTTAGTCAATGGCTCATTCACATAGTACACAAAGATACTATACCGGAAACCCTCAACTAGGAAAACCTTTCTTTTATTCATTATATCAAATTTCACCATTCACTATACAATATATACAATGTTTTTAGGTATTCCATAGATACCAAAATCCTAATCCCTAAAACCAGGATTATTTTTAGTAAATCGCTAAAAATAGAAAAATCCGCTAAAAATAGCAAAAACTGCCCAAAACAAAATTTTGGGGCTCTTCCCCAGGCTACGCCCGGTGTTGAACGTTGCGCGTAACCAGGGGGGGCATACCTTCCCCCCCTTGGGACTCCCCTAGGAAAGCGCCCAATGCACATGGCACAAACATGGCACTAGTACGCGGGATCGTCAGATGCAGTTGTCATATCTGACGTGCCCACACACACACATGGAAAGAATATAACACATACCCAACAACCATTGATAGAATATAAAACTCAAAAAGAGCATGTTCGAAAACCCAAAGATATTGAAAGACGTGCCTATGACAACAATGAATAAATTGGAGAAAGTTGGAAATCAAGTAAAAGGACCTTGCCATTGTGTTTTTCCTCTTTCGAACTGTTAAAACGAAATGTTTGTAATGTCTCAAGTCAGAAATCCTCCATGCATGACGAGAGAAGTAAAATTGCAAGTGGAGATTATCTTCCATTGTGTTTTTGTTCCTTTGAATGGTTGAAAGAAAATCATGATGTAATAGAAGAAACAGGGAAGTTTGACTTGATTCATAGTAGCACTGCTTCACATGAGGAAATTTGTTATCAGTAAGGAAGACAAAACACCCACATGCACTAAATGATCATATAATTGATTACTTGAAAGGATATTTCAATTCGGAGTTACAACTTGTGCTTAACCACCAGATCAAAGAAGAAGCTGATCAAAAAATTGTTGTTAAAAGTCATTTTCCTTCTCCTAAGACTAATGTAGATGTTCAACAATATTTCCAGCAAGACATGGTATTTCAATGTTGTCTTTATTCCTTTGAAAATGACATAGTGATCCTATTTTTAAGTAGCCTACACATGGATAAATATTTTGAAACTGCTTCTATGGAGACTCCAAGAAGCGGAAAAACACTTGTGAAGGGATCTTTCTCTTCTATCTTCACTTGTGAAGAAGAAACATTCCCTCATATGATTCATGATCCCAAGACATATTATATGGAGAAGGTTTACAATCAGAATCTAAAAATAATATTGGATTGCAACAAAGCAACGACTGTATCAAATATGAGTTTTCTTACACCAGATGATGTTCTCCAGCCATTGTTTCCTTATGACTCAAGAAATTCTTACTACCAAACTTCTCAACAAATCTATCAGTTTTTCAATAGAAGTCAACAAGTTGAATCACCTAAAAACAAAAATGTAGTGGAAGGAGTGAAACATGATGATTGTTTTGTGCATATTTTAGAAGATCCATTTGTGATCCTGTTGGAGAAAATGAACAGTCCAAATGTTTTTAATTTTTTGAGATTTGGATTTATGGATGAATTTTTGAATGAATTATCAGTAAGCAGGATTTGGAGCAAGTTTGTGCAAAGTAAATAAACAATGGATAAAATGCTTGCATGGTTACATTGAAATTTCGACTTCACTTGACTGACAGTCCTTTTTAGCAGTTAGGGTAGGTAGGAGTGTGTGAATATGCTTGTTGATCGAGCATTTTTTTAAAAACAATTCAGTAGTATGTACAGTTGAATCCTAGCGGTATTTTTTCTGTGTCCAGTTTAGAGCAGTTTGCAAAGTTTGATTTTAAAATTCAACGTTCAGTCTTGAATACGTAACAGGATACACACATGTGTTTTGAAGGAGGTCCAACGAAGAAGGCACCAGATCTACATTTCGTTTCTACCTCACAGGGAGGATAGCATCCCCATTTGGAGCCTATGTTATTACCATAACAATTACACTTGAAATCCGAGTTTCCGATTTAGCAGGGGACTAAAGTGATGTAGAGACATGGTGCATTTTGGAGGTCTAGGTCATATGTGGTAGCATTTGGAAAAATATAGTGGGAGGGAAAAGGAGAGGATCCATTGGAACGTCGATCTTGAAGCATCCCAGATCAATGGTCGAGACCCATATCGGGCGGTGAAATAGCACGAAATTTAATTATGCAAAGGTGGGCCAGGGAAAACTACTGTGGTTTTATTCATGGACGCGTGGCGCCCTCGGAGGTATATCAGGGAGAAAAGAAGTTTTCTTGAAACCATTTTCCCAAAAGCCCCGATGTCACGTGCTCTAATATGTCAAATCAACAATTCATGTGGGGGAAAGTGACAGCTAGTCAAATCACCTCACGTCACTCGTTCAGGTACTTCATGTCCGAAAAATGTCAGGTGGACGCCACCGGATAACAAACTCAAATACTCATCATTAAAAACATATTGGCCAAGCAATGTACCTGCAAGTAATCTTGTCAGTAATTCATGATTAGAACTCAATAACTACTGATCTTCAAATATGGGTGGCATTATTCTGCTCCAGGAAAATATCGTCTCAAACTGGATTGACTTTCTGATTCCTGTAGACTTAAGGAAAACAAAAATTGTGGTCTCTGCAAAATTTAAAGACATGGATGAAGCCAATCAATCAATATCCAATGGAACAAGGTTTTCGACTAACATGCACATTTATCAATGAGTAAGAAAGAAAGGTCGATTATGCAGATATTAGCAACCAAATTCCATACTGACCCTGTGATAGAACTAGAATTAGGGGTCAAATTAAATCTTGTTATGAGGGACCTAATCAGCAACGGACACAAGGACAAACTCTACAAGCGAGCAGTGAAGAAGAAGAAGAGAAAACAACAAAAGACAAAAATTAGAGCTGAGGTGGTTGAGAGCGTTGGGGAAAATCAACTAGCCTGGTTGAGTACTCTAAAGGAGGAAATCACCAAGCTTGAATAAATTCTCAGGTAGAATTGAGTATGTTCCAGTGAATTTTGGACATATGATGTTTAAAGGAAAAATCCCCAGATATATCAAACATGTTCGTAACAATCCCTTTAAAGTAGGAGAACCGTTGTTATACATTACTCATTTTTGTAATTGACCTCTATTTTT
>SNQJ01S0028487.1:0-10211 GCA_010110895.2 Picea sitchensis | reverse complement strand
GGGGGAATGTTGGGACTTCATTTTGTCATGTTTTAATGCATGTTATAATCATTTAATTTGATCAACTGGCCTCGTTACATACCTGGTTTTCTTGTACTTGGTGTAAAAGTGTAACCTATGAAGAGCCCATGAGGTAGTTCAATACTTATGCATATTTTGTACATTCGTATTAGTGAAAATGTGTTAATTTATTAAAAAGAGATCTTCTAATGGTGTGATTTGAATAAACAGGTTGGGTGACTAGGTAGCCTTGATCGTTGACATTTCCAGTCATCCGGTACTAGAGTAAAAGTCGAATTTTCAAGTCTTCTAGAAGAAAATTGGGGACATGGGTTTTATCGAGAACATCGTTGACATGTGGAAGCATGAGTCAGAATTCACCTAGCGTGCATGTGTGGACCTCTCGCTCAGGGGAAATATTTTGGAAAATAGAAAAATCTCAAAGTGCCAACTTGTGCCTCGCTTTTGATGCACACAGAAGCGAATCGGAAGATTCTAAAACATGGGTTTTTCTCCCAGGATGGCCAATTAGGTCTGATGTGAGTCGTTTTTGAAAAATCGCTACGGTTACAAAGTTATAGAAGGCGCTTTGGAGTGGATTAATAAAATAACATAGTTTTCCTGTTATAGTCCAGTACCAATGTGACTGTCTAATTCCAGTACCAACGTGACTGTCTGATTCCAGTGCCTCTGCCTATGAAGATCTGGTGGTTGATTAAATCTCTAGATGCTAATGATATTGAGAATATTGTTGGATGGAAGCAACTTAGTTTAGCAAAGCAATCAAGTAACCATCAGATTTGATTACCATGTAATTAATGATCTCTTCCTTGTAAATCAGGACCTGAACTCTATAAGAACATGGTCATGGAAAGGGAGAGGGGAGAGGGGGATATTGACATATAGACATATGAAGAAATAAAGAGCAGTGTTGCATATTGTGGAACATATATTCAGTTTGAGTATTAATGAAAGGATTTCATTTATGTCCATGCTTTTTATTATTAAGGAATGAATGTGAATTGAGTTGTTAGCCTAATCTAATTCCATGTTTAAGATTTGAGTAAGAGTGATGTGTGGATCGAAGATCAACTTACAGTAGACTCCAGACGCTGACCTGTTAGAGCGGCAAGGGCCCACTGCCCAACAAAGGTCAACATTCGTGTAGGTTAATGTTAGCATTTGGTTTCAGTAGTATAATTGTTAGAATAGCTGAAGATTTGATTTCTCAATTTAATTCATGATCTCTAATAGCTTCAGGCAATAGCAGATAATTCAATTTAGGATTTTGGTTAAATGATTTCTTAAAGATCTTTACTTACTCTGTTTTTGCATATGCCCTTTTTCTGTTCTCATGAATTTGATTTCCTTGAGTGATCATAGATATTGACAACAGTAGTCAAACTTATTTGGACAAGAACTAGTGAAGTTCATTGTGAATCACAACATACTTAGTATATTGACTATTGAACTACCCATGCTATGTCTTGATGATTGATGTGTGATTTCCCTTTCAGAAGTGTGGATTGCATAATTAGTTTTCTGGGTCAGATAGCAGAGTTGATGTGTCAAACCAACTCCATCTCATACTTGCATGTGCCACAATGGAGTGGATAGCCTCTATGTGAAAGACAACCAAAGTGCATTGCAGTTTGTTATTTTGATTTGTTTCCAGCATGCATAATCTAGTTTAATTCTATACTTGTGACATTAGAAATTACCTTTCTTACTGGTGTCTTGTAACTCTATTGATTACGATTCTCGGATTGATAATTAATGAGTTCGTTATACTAAACATATAAGCAGCACAACACACATCACTATGAAATAACTGTAAAATTCCTTCTACCATCATTGCACTAGAGGGGAATCTTACCCAATTCTACTTCCCATATACACAATGTTCACATAAATCAAAATGTAGAGAGAAGTGAGACATACCTTCAACCATACCTTTATCGTGTAGTAGTTGAAGACCCTTTTCTCCGATATGATCTAGTCTTTGATGCCACAACATAACCTTTTCTCTAGACACTGTAGGAGTTTTTTCTTCTTCTTTTTCTGTAATATAAGGAACAATGGAACTATTACAACCATCACTAATATTTATTCCTTGCATATTATATAGGTTTCCAAACCTAACTCCCTTCAACAACACCATTGCTCCTGAAACCATCCTGCAGGTTTCCATTTCAAATATTATTTTTACCTCTGCATAGTCCATTTTGCTTACAAAAATAAATTTTTTGGCCAATCTTGGGATGTGTAGAACACCAGGTAGTGTTTTAATCCTTCCATATATGGTCCTCAACTTGAATTTTTCTCATCCTATGATTTTGTTTGTCTAGTCATCACCTGGGAAAACATTACCTCCATCATACCTTTCATATTCACAGAACCACTCCCTGTTGGGAATCATATGAAAGGATGCACCTGCATCAACCAACCATGCCTCATGATCTACATGTGTTCTTGAAGAATCCAAGTACACATCCCCTCATTATTCCTTGGAGGTCTTTTCTTTTGTAGAAGGAGCTTCTTCAAATCCATTATTTTTCTTAACTTTGGATCTATATTGCTTCTTGTAGTGCCCTTATTTTCCACATCTTGAGCATACCTTTACAAACTTTCTGAGAGACTTATATCTACCCTTAGAGTTACATGTCCCACTTCATGACTTAGATCTATTTATTTCCTAGGAGTATCCTCTTGCAAATAATGCATTTGTGCTCTGTCCTTCCATGTTATTTCGTCTCATCTCCTATGACAACAAGGATGAGACCACTTTATCAAAATTCAAGGCAATTGTATTACTACCTATGGTCACAACCAGACTATCCCATGAGTCTGGTAAAGATAAAAATAAATTGATATACTTATCTTCATCTGAAATTTTAATCTCAACAGATACTAGCTGACTTACCACAGTATTGAAGGCATTCAAATGCTCTTCCACAGAGTCTCCATCTCTCATCCTCAAGTTATACAACTTCTTTCTCAGGAATAGTTTATTTACTACGAACTTATACTAATAGAAATTCCCCAACTTATCCCATAAATCCTTGGATGTATCTTCCTCTGACACATTCATTAATACTGAATTTTAGAGACACTATCGGATTGTACTCTTCACCTTCCAATCCAACGTTTTCTAGTCATCTATTGAAGTTCATGAAGTTGCAGTACCTAGATCCATCGCGATCCATTGATCTCTATCCTCCAATAGATATTCTATCTTAAGCTTCCAAAACTCAAAACTTTTCCCATTAAAATTCTCGATCTCCATTTCCAAACTTCTCTCAATTTCTCTTCACCTGAAAAATCAATACCGCATATCTCCCACGGTAACATGGCTTATCAAAGTCCTAAGCCAAACCCCTGACCACAAAGGCGTTCCCATGAATCCAATAATTTCTTTGATACCAAATGTAGATTTTAACCGTGTACAATTATTTACTGCAAACGGATTTTTAGTAAAATAACATAAAAGATACAATGGAAAATACACACATTACATAGATCTTTTTCCCCTAGAAACCCAAACCGAGAAAACCAACATATTCTATATTCATTCGCATCATAAATTGTTTACAATAAAATATACATATAGGTTCCAGCGACATCAAAAACCCTAATCCACTGAACTGGATTAGCCAACAACCCTAATTCCTTAATCATAAATAGAAAACCATCGGTGGAAAACCATGTTCCAAAAAAACACCCAACAATGGACATGAAAATCGAGGTGACACAAAAACGAGGCAAAAGAGTGACACATTTCCGAGGAAAAAGAATATAACATATACCCAACATGAATGATATTCTTTCTGGTGTACTCCTTATGAATTCATGCCTCGACTGATCACAATATTTTCTTATGTTAACTCCTTCATTATGGGTGAAGTTTCTCCGTTGTCTGAATGTGGAGGGTCTTATTTGATGTCCATCTCTTATGTAGTCTTCTTATTGATTCTTCTGCACTTCTGGAATGTTCTTATTTAGGGGCTTGTATAATGACTTCTGCATAAGTCTTATACTTCTCTTCATTTTTCCTTTCTAGCAACTTGGAGGGATTCTCTTCAACATTCTCTATGGATTATGTGGATGTTTCTCTCTCTTCAATTTTCATTTTGAGCTTGACAACTTTGACTCTCAATGTGACAACTTATTTTTCAATCTTCTAAACCTCTTATTCTTTCTTCATCATTTGACCCTTCATGAATTCTTCTGTCATCTTTGCTTCTTCAAGTTCGACCTTCAAGGAGATGATTTATTTTTCGTGTCTTCTTCATTCTTGAAAAAATATGCTTCAAGTTGATTTAAGTATTCAGTTCTTTCATTAAAATGGTATATCGAAATATTATCTCTCTTTTATTGTTACTTTCTTTGAGTTTCCAAACACTGCTTCTATTTCATTGCTTCCTTTATTAGTGCTTCTATATCAGCTTCCAAACATTGCTTCTCTTCCATCTAACTTTTGAATGTTTCTTCAATATTTCTGGCTTCTTCTAGTTGAGATTTTAGTTTCACAATGACCTGTTCGGCTTCTTCAGAACTTTCTTGAGAATTCTTCTTGACTAATTGTTCCTCAAGTGACTCGTTCTTGTTCCTTTCTTTTGTTAGTTCATCTAGAGAAACGATTAATTATTCTTCAGGATCCTTTCCTTTTCAATCTCAGGATTGTCTTTTGTCTCATCATTTTCAATCTTCAAATAAGGGCATTCAATTTTAAGATGTCTGTGCTTTTCAAAATTAAGGAAAAATAACTCACTCATGTTGACTATGAACTCTTCTTCTTTTGAATATTTCTGATATGATGAACATATTACCTCTTGTTATTCCTCTTCTTTGAAAATATATGACTCTGTGATGGGAGAAGAATAGATATTGTGTATTTTATCCCAGTCTTCTTTAGATGATGAACATTTTCTCATTTTTTCCTTTACTAAATCAGACAATCCTTCCAAGATAAAATCCATTGCTATTTTTTCAGTTCCTTCTTGGATACAGTCTTTGGTTTGTTTGTAGCATTCTATCCTATAACAAATCAATGCCAAACATCATATCCCCGTGCCTGTAAAAACACCTTCATATTGAAATTACACAATTCATACTTAAAACCCTTCTAACCATTGAACATTGGTGCTCCATTCATATTGTACTACATGATGTACCTTCCAGTGGTTACATTTTTTTCTTGAAATAACCATCTCTAATATTGATTGTTTGAATACTTCGAGGCAGGGTGAATCAATATGAGTGATTTATACCACTTTTGACCAAAATATATATACTTTCACTTTATCAACAATGTTCAATAGTTTATCATCAATGTATCATCTATGATTGCATTCAATATATGATGAGAATATAATCATAAACAACATTACTCCAGATACACAGTACACTAGTATTTACGTGGAAACCCAAATGGGAGAAAACCACAAAATGATTTCTTATATATATCAAGGATTCATTCATAGGAAGAAACAACTTCCCAATTCTCTAGTTGTAAATGGAAGTAGGATACAACCCCCTATTTATAGGCTCCAACCTGAATTAAGCTACAACTCCTTCAATTCTATGGATCCAACTAGAAGGAGGACCCAATCCCTTGGGTTCTTCAGCTCCAATCGCAAGGTGGCTACAACCACCTAATTCTCAGGATCCAACCTAAAGGAAGCTCCAACTCCATGATTCTCCAGATCCAACTAAAAGGAGGATACAATCCCCTTTACTTGCCCCATCCTACTGCCATGAAGTATAAGTGTAGAGAAACTATCGCTACCACAATCCATGCCACTATCACTATCATTTTCACTGTCATTTACATTGTCACTATCACTGTCACATCAACCACTGTCACAACAACCTTTCCAACAAATCATTGTCTCATCCACAAAACCAAATTCACTCTCATCCGCATGCAATTCATGCCACAATAACCAACACACCATCACACGGTATGTATCTCAACCATGTACTAAACCATTAACCTGTACCATACCAAGCATCAACTGTGTACCACAACCCATATCACAACAAGTGCATCAACCATGCACCAACACCTATACAAAACCATGCATCAACCGTGCACCAACACCTGTACCAAATAGTGCATCAACCATGCACCTCAACCTATACGAAACCGTCCATCAAACATGCACCTCAACCTATACCATATGCCTCAAGCATTAATCATGTATACCAAGTACCAATCATGTACCATACCATGTATCAACCATGTACATCAACCCTGTACATGCACCATACCATGTAGCATACCATATACCATGAAATATGTCTCAACAATATACCATAAAGTGTTTCTCAACCATATACCATATCACTATCAATCATGCCATGTACCATAACATAAGCCTCATGTATATGCTAATATCACAAATATGTGCCTATGATAATGAACCATAACAACCATCTATCAAGTACTAAGAGTATGTATCAAGCATGTAACAATATTACCTCAACCATATGCAAGCATTCACTATGTATCACAAGGACCTCCAAGACATGCCATACACATATTCCATACCATACAACATACAATTTGTCCTTACTGCAACTCTGGGTGCTCGCACCTTTATTTCTACAATTATGAGTGTTTGCATCCTTATTGCTACAACTCTGCATGTATACACCCTTCTTTCTACAAATTTGGGTGTTCATGCCCTTATTGTTGCAACTCTAAGTGTTTGTGCCCTTATTGTTTCAAATATGAGTATTCATGCCCTTATTTCTACAACTTTGAGTGTTTGTTTCCTTATTATTGCAACTATGAGTGTTCGCTCCCTTCTTGTTGCAACATTGGGTGTCTGTGCCCTTATTATTGAAAATATGAGTGTCTACGCACTTCTTGCTCCAAGTATGGGTGTCTTCTCCCTTCTTGCTACAACTTTCTGCAAATCAGGGTGTCTATGCCCTTATTGTTGCAACTCAGAGTGTTTATGCCATTCTTGTTGCAACTCTGGGTGTATGCACCCTTCTTCCAGCAACTTGCTACAACTCAGGGTGTATGTGCCCTTATTGCTGCAACTCTAGGATGACCTCAAAAATTTAGTTTTTTCTTTGTTGTCCCTTTGCTACCCTAGACTTTACTTCTTCAGATTCACCAATAGACCAAAATATTATACCATAACATTCTCGATAGAGCATAAAAATTTCACTAGATAGAAATTCAATGTATGTGTATATGCGTTTATGAGATACTCCTCGAGGTGTATTTATAATTTTTTTAGGTAACTTATTTCCTTAAATTGAGGGCTTCTAAATATTTATTTTTACAACCACTTTAACCTTTCATTTATTCACTTGTAACCAACTAGGGGCTTCTTGACCATTGTTTGGGGCTTCCAACTTCACAAGGTCGTATCTCCCTAACCGTGAGGAACCACATGGTGTTCCACATATAAACATTAATGGCACACCATTTACTATGCATCTATGATAGTATTACCTATAGTTTCACTATCCTTCATGTCCATATTCCTTAATAAATTTTGGGTCCCATAACCACACCTCTGGGGCTACATGTAGACTACATCAAACGTACCCAACCATCAATATCAATCATACAAATTTCAATCAACTATCCAAAATATATGGACCTTTACAAGGTTTGACATCAATCTCTAAGGGTTGACATCAATCTCCAATATCACTCTCCAAGGGCTGAAATAAATGAAAAACAATTGTCCAAACCAACTGTCCAATAGTAACCACTTCATCTCTCCCATATAACTGGGCATAAAGTGATATTGTCTCTCCCTTATACCTGAGCAAGGAGTCATGACAAGGGTTCATGACCCCCTAGACATGGGTAAGGGAGCGATGAAGCTAAAAAAAGGTCAATACTGCAAGGAAAAACATTGTAATTCAATCTCCAAATGATAGGTTTCTCTTCCAACTTGTCTAGGGATTATGACATACATTTTTTCATGGTGAAGAAAGTGTGACACTGCAACACTTAAGTGCAACATTTTGGTGTGTAACACTGTTCCAGGACCCCAATCTCTCATCCTTGTTCATAAAAACCAACCATGAAAAAAATCACTAAAATCCTCCACGAGAGGGTTATAAAAGATGTTTTTTTAAGTCTAAGTTAGGATTTCAGGGGTAGGCATATGAAAAACCCCTCGTCATCTCTTTTCACATTAAAAGTTAGTGGTTGATGACATAAGGATAAAAATTACTCCAATTCAAGTGTTCTAATTGTATAAGGAAGGGAAATACCTATGAAGGGGTGAGTGTTGAGGTTTGGTTGTTCCATGCATGCCTTCTTGAGTAACCCAACTCTTGTGAGGTTACTCATCCCGTGACAAATTTCTTAGGCAAAGAGTCCCCTATTGCACTTGACTAAAGTATCTTAGTGGCCAACAACTAGTATTTTCCACCCAAGTTGAGATTTTGGGCTACAATTACACCTAATTTGTATTATTTGTGGCTATTGGGAAATATCACCAACTCTTTTTTGATATGCCCCCTTTACCCCTTTATACATTCACTAGTTCCTCTTTCGGTGGTTTCATGACCCATTATTGACTGTTATTGGAAGGACCATTTTTGTTTGAGAGGAAGTAAATTAGGTCTATAGAATATGTGCACTTTTGTTGCCCCATGCAGATAAAACCTACCCAACCATCGTTCTTCTTTCAGTTGATTTATATATATTTTTCATTACTAACCATATGCAATTGTGAGTTATAATATTGTTACAGAAGGGCACATTTTGGCATTTTCTACAAAATCATTTGTTCATTATGTTATCTCATATTCACACACTTATAGATAATATAGAATCATAGGGGAACCACATAATCCTCGTAGTTATAGACTCTTTCTTCACCTTCCTCCAATGTTGGGAGGTATCTTAGGTTTTTCTAACACTTTGGTTCAATATCCCCACTCAACTTTGCATGTAGAAATTTTGGGTTGAACTTTTCTTGGTTCTACCTTGCTCAACACAAATATTCCAAGTAATCCACCTCCTATCCCTTCTTCTCAAAGAACAGGGTGTCAAGATTCCTCTCAAGGAATAGGTTCTCAACCTTCCTCTCAAGGAACAGGTTTCGAACCTTCACACACAATGGTTGGAACAACTTCTAGTTTTCCATAATTAGTGTCTTTAAATATACCATATTTAATAAAACTCACCAACGAACCCATTTTTCACAATGCAACTTGGCCCAATATGTCCACAAAGATTTTGTTAGACATGCCTAAGTTTGAGGGAAAACCAGGTGAGGACCCAACTAATCGCATTATGAGATTTCACATATGGTGATCCTCTAATAGCATCATCGAATATTCCATTTTTCTATGAGTATTTCATAGAACTCTTATTGTTTCCTCTGCAAAATGGTATGTAGATGAGAAATTAGGGTCCCATGCGACCTTTGAATCATTAGACAAATCATTTTTATCATTCTTCAATCTTCCCATGCGCCATGAAAATAGATTAGAAATTCTCTCATAATTTTTACAAACCACTTTGATCCACGTCTTATACCATATCCATGAATGATGTAGACATCGAAACTCGTGTAAGGTCAAAACCACCCAAGAGAAAAGACTAGATTGGTTCCTTAAATCACTAGTCCCTATGATCACAAAGGATGTGGCCACTACCATGCCTCAAACCAAATATGAATCCATCACTAATTTAAAAAAAAATGATCTAATATAATCCCAATCATGATACCTTTATAGAGTGCTACCAGATGCTCCTCTCCCCTTACCATTTGGGCAAGAAAATCCAAGAGCATCACATGTTGCAGATGGGATAGTTGGGTTCATGAACCATTTCAACCCTTATGTCCAACCTGTTAGCACTCTGTAAATTTTGTCTGGATGAATAGACAAACGATAGAGGTAATTGTTTCAACCATCTTTAGAGCTGGGCACTAGACTTCCCAACTAAGAGAGGGATCTCTCGTGTCACTTGATATTTATTTGGAAATCATTGGCTAGATTTGGTTTGTTTTGGGGGGTATTATAAAGTTGCTAAAGAAGTGGGGGGTAAAATTTGGGCTATGGAGTAAGAAATAAATAATGCAGTGGCAGGTCATTAGAACTTATCTAGAGGATAAAGGCTAAGTGAGGCAATGAGTCTGAGTTTTCAAATTGAAATTTGCATGGGGAAAGAATAAAAAGGAAAACACATAACTGCTTCAGAGCATATTAAAATGAATTCT
>SNQJ01S0028486.1:131941-144837 GCA_010110895.2 Picea sitchensis | reverse complement strand
ACCAAACCATATGGCAATGCTTGTGTCCCACTCTTCAAGAATAATCAGGAAAATATAGTATGATACTAGGGATGGAGGGAAATAATGAGTAAACACTAATATGTTTTACTCATTATGTTAAGCCCTAATATTGTCTCATTACCCCTTAATTGGGGAATATTACATTAGTAATTTTATTTTATTTATGTCGGCTTTATTCCATTAGTTGTAATTATACCTCCTAGTCTCCTATATATATATCAAGGAGACATTTTCATTTGGAATCATCTTGTACTTGAACATTTAAGTGGGGTAAAAGGAGGTTTCCCCCTCAAAGAGGCTTATTATCTGAAATTATCTTTTTTTCAAGGCGTTGAGTACATTTTCTGAGGTTTTTCTATGCTATATTGATATTTGGTTCTTAACATATGGTATCAAAGCTCAAGGTCTTGGGGTTCACTGCTACATCTAAGACACCTTGGAATTTTTGCTATAAATTTTTTTCTACAATGTTTCAGAAGGAACATCTTGGAGGATATTTAGTAGACAGATCATGGTACGTTGGGTTACAATTTTAGCTCCTGAGGCCTTATACTTTCGGAGATACAACCTGTACAAGATAGGGTTTTGGAATCATCCTGAACTGAGTCATTGTGGAATTTTTTCTATAAATTTTTTTATGTAATGTTTCAGACCCTGAAATCTAGAGGATATTCACAGAAATTAGTAAGGTATCTATGGTAAAATGTTCAACTTCTGGGTCATCTTAAATTTGTAGATACACCTTGTGGAAGATAGGGTATCTGACTAGTCTCAAGAAGGTGTTCCAGGTAAAACAATCATAACTTCTTTCTAGAGTATCCAAATTGCATGGGACTGGTTTCATTGGATCATGTACAGTCTGTAGCATTACTGGTACGAGTTTCATAAATTTATATCAATTATTTTGTGCGGGGAATACTATATAAGTGAGATCTCCTAGAAAGGCCAAAAATCAACAAGTTGTGGGGAAGTTACCATAAATTCCACTTGGCACATCCAATTTTGATCAGACCTATGGCATTGCAGAGAATAAATATCACATAACTACATAAAACAAATTTTCATTCCCAGAAGGGCCGAAACTTGGGAGATAAAATAGAAGAAAGATTGCCTAGCAAAACCACCTCAAAATCAAGGTTCAAAAGTGATACTTGGCCAACATGCCACCCAAAATAAGCCTCCACACAATCCTACTTCTACACCAAATAAGCCTCCAGACAATCCTACTTGGACTCTTGATGAAGGTGAAGAAATGTGTAGGGACACAAATGATTTACAAAAGAAGATAGTAACAAAAGATGAACTACAAGAGATGGAAGCTAAGTTGGAGGCAAAGATGGATTGTTTAAAAGAGGAGATCATGGAAGTATTGAAAAATTTCATAAGAGAGAAGACACCTGAAAGTGAAAATGCATCCCATGAAATTCATTATGAGGACACAAGGAAGGTGAATCAAGAATGGAGAAATTCCAACTTTGGGTTGAAGACCAACCACGTTCCTAAGATCGATATGAGGAATTTTTATGGTAAGGACCCAATCACATGGATACTTTAGATGGAGCAATTCTTTTATCTACATAATGTGCCACATACACAAAAGGTACGAATTTCTTCTTTATATTTAGAGCCTAATCAATTTGTATGGTATCGATGGCTTTGTTCTTGCAAATCACTCGTCACTTGGACATTTTTCACGGAAGAAATGATAGCACACTATGAGGATACAAGGAGCAATACCTTCTTTAGCCAATTGATAAATCTCAAGCAAAAGGGTTCAGTTATCGAGCACATTGAGAACTTCCAAAGATTGAATATAAAGGTAACTGATAGTCCAGATGAGCACTTGATTGATGTATTCATAGGAACTTTAAAGGATAACATTCAACATGAGGTGTTCCGTTGGGAACCCAAATCATTGGAGAATGCATTTAAGGTGGCAAGAAATGTTGAAAGTAAAATTATTGCTATGGCTACTAGAAGGATTAATCCTAACATATATATAGAAGAACAATGCTCCTTCTTCTAAAACACCTCAACCTACAAAGGTTGACACCTCAGCTAATTGGAGAGGAAAGAACAGCAAAAGGTTTATGCTTTAATTATGACAACAAATGCGATAAAGGGACATAAGTGTGGTGAGAAGGGTATTCTACCATGGGTGTGAAGAGGAAGAAGAAGAAGAACAATTCATATCAAGATGAAAACATAGAAGAAATTTCATCTGAAGAGTTTGAATCGATATCATGTAATGCATTGAAACAGGCACTCCTCAAACCCTCAAGATTGAAGGATACATCAAAAATAAAAATTAATAGTCCTAATTAGTTAAATAGGTATTATAATTTCATTCACTATAAATTAATGCAAAAGCTCTCAATTGCTTTTATATCCAGTAGCACAGAAGTTTCAAGTAATGATTGCATGTGGAGAACTATCAATTTCCTAGGAAAATGAAATACAAAGATCAATCTTACTCATAAATTATCCAAAGGTCTCAATTTCCTTATATATCTAGGGCCAGAGTTTAGGAGTAATGATTACTATACTTGAGATGGAGGAACTATCAATTTAACAGGAAAATGCAATAAGATAATCTTACTATGTGGGAATATGCGCAATGAACTAGTCCAGAGTATTTCTATACATGGGTGGTGCAGATGTTGTACTAGGAATCAATGGTTACAATCATTAGGAACAACTGGCTTTTAATTTTCAAGAACTTTTCATGAAATTTTCATTGGAAGGAAAAAGAATTGATTTAAAGAATATCCTTGAAACACGGTAGGTAAGGTGATAAGATCTATTGGCATGAAAAATTATTGAAAAGGGGCATCAAAGCGTTATTTGTATACTCACTATATGTTCAAACACCCCTAGCCATCTACTCTCAGATCTCCAAAGGATCATTGATAAGAATTCCAAGTGTTGAAGAATATTCCCAAAGGTCTTCCCACCCACTCCATCATGATCATGAAGATCACCTAATTCACAGGAGTGTTCCATCTAACAATATAGAGACCCATCTAGGATACACCCCAACCGGGAGAGTGAGAATGAGGAGTGCATGGTTGAAGAAATATTAGAGGTTGGCATTATTAGACTTGGCCAAAGTTCTTACTCTACTGCTTAGGTAGTAATGAAAATTCCAGAAAGAGCGAGCTCCATGGTATGTCAGTTACTTAAGACAAATCAAAGCAAGATCACTAATGCAAGGAATAGAAAGTTTCCCATTCCATGCATTGATGAATTGGTAGAATGTACTACATGAACAATCTATTTTCAAAAATTGGATCCGTTAGAAATTATCATCGGATCAAATGAAGGAAGAATATCCCAAAAACAACATTTGAACTCATGAAGGCCATTATGAATTTTTGGTCGCCTTTTAGCCTTACAAATCACCTTCCGCATTCCAAGGGTTGATAATTCCATTTTCAAGCCCTTCCCTTCAAACATTTGTGTATTTTTTTGATGATATACTAATCTATAGCAAGTCTTGAGGAGGAACATATAGACATGTTGGCAAGGTGCTACAACTACTAAGGAGAAACAACTATATGTAAAGCATATATCCAAATGTTTCTTTGGAGTAAAGGAGATGAAGTATTTGGGTCATGTGCCTCATGAAGGTGTAAAGGTAGACCCTAAAAATATTAAAGACTTAAAGCGATGGACTTGTCGATTCCCCAAAACATTGAAGAATCTTAGAGGATTTTTGGGTTTTGGCAGGTTACTACACTATTTGTTGAACTATGGAAGAATAGCAACACCTTTGTGACACATAACTAAGAAGGGATACAATTTCCATGGACTCGAAGAGGCAACTAAAGATTTTAGAACAACAGAGGTGATATTATTTCTGATATCTTGACCACTCCGAACTTAGGAAAAACTTTGTTAGTAAAGGAGTGTGATGCCGCAGGAAATGGAAGTGGTGTTGTCCTAATGCAAGAAGGGCTTTTGGCTTTTGAGAATCAACCACTCAAGGGAAAAAGACTTACACAAACACATTTATGAAAAGGAAATGTTAATAATACTACATTGCATTGAAGAAATGGCATCATACCTAATAGGTAGCCACTTCAAGGTCAAAAGCAGATCATGGTAGTCTTAAATTCTTCTTGGAACAAAAGACTATCTTAAGAAGAACAAAAAATGAGCCTTAGAATGTTAAGGTTTATGATTTTGAAATCGTCTACGTAAAACTTGGGAAGCAAAATTTTGTGGAAGATGCACTCTTAAGAAAGTATGAAGATGTTGAGACCTTTCTGTATATCTCGATCATCAACCCATTAGATAATAAACAAAAAGATGAATGGAAGAATGAAATAGCAAAAAGTGCTAGTCTCATTCAAAAGGTTGCAACAGTTCTAGTGCATAGGATACATTTACATGGAAAAATGATTCACTATGGTACAAAGATTTCTTATATTTATGAAACTCCCAACTCAAACAAAGGTACTATTGGAATTACACACCTCTCTCCAATGAGGAGGGCACTCGGATTTTTGAAAACCTACCATATGATGAGAAGATTTTTTTGGGATGGCCTTAAAGCGATATTGGAGTTTGTGTGAGAATGTTTGATTTCAACAAAATAAGGTGGAAGCAATTCAGACCCCAGGTCTTTTAAAAACATTATCAATCCCAAGTCCAGTCTTTGGAGAGTTTCCTGGATTTCATCATAGGGTTACAGAAGTATGAAGGAAAGAGTGTCATCATGATTGTTGATAGGCCGACCAAGTACACACACTTTTGTGCACTCTCATCCCTTCAAAGCTAATTACAGTTTCCTTGCATTCATAGGCGATTCAAAAGTACATGTGACCAAAGTTATTATAGTGACCAAAGTCCCATATTCACTTGGACATTTTGGACATAAAGTACTTTCTTATTTGGCTACTCCAATTGGTGATAGCTTTCATCACATCCATCCTCAATATGATGGGAAAAAGCAGAGATAGTGAACAAATGTTTGAGCTACCTTAGATTTGCTTTGTCTCAATAAACAAACAAATGGTTCAAATGGTTACCCTTGCGAGAATGGTGGTATAACACTTCACCTTTCATCTTGCTTCAAAAATGACACCATTTATGGAACTTTATGGATACCCACCACTCCTTCCATCACTTCTTCTCTAAAAGAAAATCTAAGATTCAAGCAGTGAAGATCATAGAAAAGTAACAACAAGTTCTCAAATCTTAAAAGACAACCTGAACATGGCACAAAATGTGAAAGCAACCGAATCCAACATCATAGTGAAAAAAGTTTTGAAGTAGGGGATTGGAAGTTTTTAAGACTACAACCATATAAACATATGTCCCTCAAACAAGCCAAAAAAGGATAATAAACTATAACGAAAGTACTATGCAAACATATAAGGTAATGAAAAATATTGGTATAGCTAAGTGGTTGCATCCTTCACAGTACATTTCCTGTTTCATGCTTAAAGAAGGTTATAAATGATAAGATCCCAGAATTCGAGTGTTCGAGAACATGGCGGAAGGAAAATAATATTGGATCCACGAACATCATTTCCTGAGGAGTTGCGGTGAGGAATGAGCTACGTCACCGTATCTCATTAAATGGAAACTGCGGTTAGAAAGATTTCCACTTAGATGAGTCTTTTATCTGAAGCATCTAGAGAGTTTCTCAAGCATTATGAACAACACTTGTCTCAGGGGAGGGGCATGTTAAACCCTATGTTGATATTGCCCCAAATATTTATTTATAGCAGCTTCTTCGTGATTTAATTATACCTCTGGTCTCCTATTTATACAAAGGAGACATTTTCATTGGAATAATCTTGTACTTGAAAATTAAAATTTTGGGCTAAAAGGAGGTTTCCCCTATCCTCGAAGAGGATTATTATCCGATATTATCTCTTTTTTCAAGGTGTTGAGTACTTTTTCTGAGGTTTTTTCTGCTATATTGATATTTGGTTCTTAAAACATTATCCCTCACCTGCATCCTCATATATACCAATTATGAAGCGAGAGTTGGCAGTGAGAGTAGGGAGATAAGTAAAACTTATAGGAGATGAGTATATACCCTCATAATAGTGAGACATTTTTCTTCAATATGAGATCACTAAGTAGTCTAGTGAAAAATGGGAAACATCTTTCCTACCCTCCAAAAAGTTGTACCATGATTTCACAACATACACACCTCCAAAAGGTCATATGTACCTTTTATTCAATCGATCATTGTCTTATCACTATTTTGTCCACTTGCTGCTATTTTTCCCTCTTTAAAAAGTGATAGTGTATTTCCCTCTTAAATTCTTCCTCCATTACTTGTATTCATAGGTGCAATCCATTTCAATTGCAGC
This sequence comes from Picea sitchensis, assembly GCA_010110895.2. NCBI lineage: Eukaryota > Viridiplantae > Streptophyta > Pinopsida > Pinales > Pinaceae > Picea > Picea sitchensis. The sequence goes on along the minus strand of SNQJ01S0028486.1, from coordinate 138,484 downwards.
AATGGCTTACAACTTTGGTTCTGGGTCCAATGCAATTTGGTTGAGAGCTCAACCAAATTTCACTCTTCTGCTATGTTTTCATTCTCGGTATATTTTAAAACTACAAAAAAGGTTGAGGACCTATCCAAAGATTATGTTACTAAGGAATAGCTAGATGAGTCTTTCATAAATGAAATGATATTTTTGTAGGGAACTTGAATCCTCATACCTCAACCTTCCAATATTTCCAAGATTAGAGGGAGATAAACCCAATTAGAAAAAAGAGACCACACACACCTCTGAGTTACTATTGTTTCCACCACTGACTCCTAGAACCCACACAAATCCCCAGATGAGATATCCTAAAGCTATTTAGGTGGAGGATTACACAAGTTAAATTTAGAAAATATTCAGGTGTAACACATGTACAATAAGAGTATAATTTTAATGTGACACTCTAGAATCTAGATGGGGTAGCTCATGCTTTGGGAGAAATATGGATTGCTAAAAAACTATAAAGGGGATTTTATCAATTTTGTATACATGCATTAACTCAAATAGAATATTACCTTCAGGATAGGCCAAATTAATTCAAATGGAGTGCATTTTTAGGGACATGCATATTGAAAGATTTGAGAGGTTTCATGTTACATCAGGTCTAAGGCCAAAGTTTTCCCCTAGTCAAGGTGGGATATTTATATTTCAGATCCTGGTTCTATGAAACTTTCAAAAATGAGGTTCTAAGCCTAGATGGTGATGTACAGGAAAGTATTCAAAAGCTGTTTGTATAGAATATTAAGATATACCTCTTAACTTTCTATCCTAATATTTCATGGATATATGAACTTGCAATTTACTAAAAGAACTTTAATAAATGAATTAATAAAATTGAAACAAGAAAATGACAAAATTTCTTAAAGAGTTCTAAATTTTCAAAGAGTAGCCTTGAATAGTTTTATGAACTTTCCTCAAGCATAATATCCATGTTGATAAGGATCCAACAGAACGGTCAAATGACCCTTTTTGAAGCATAATATTATTTTGCTTCAAGGGGAAGAATATGGAAGGTTCGATTGACCCTTCCTTGAGAATAATATATTCATTGCAGGGGAGAATAGGGAAGGCTATGCCAATCCTTCTTCAAGAGTATCATTATTTTTAAGGGATAACCTAAGGAAGGATTGTACAAACCTTCCTTGAGCATAGTTTTTTGATTGTGGGGAGCATGTGTAATGGTTGGTTAACCCTTTCTCAAGCACAATATTATTTTTGAGGGAGAGCATAAGGAAGGGATGATGGAGCCCTGCGCCCAAGAAACCACGAGGAAAATGGTTGTTCAGCCCATGGATGTGTCCAAGCAAACTTTTCTAAAGCATAGTATTTGCATTGAGGAAGAGATTAAGGAAGTTTTGAATGACCCTTCCTTGATCATATTTTTTTGTTTTTGTTGGGGGATCGTTAGGAAGGTTAGTTGATCGTTCCTCAACCACACTATTATTTTTGTGTGTTGTAAGTCATATATTTTCCATTGGATAAATAAAATTTTGATTATTCTTATATTATTTATTATGATCCAAATATTAGATCACTGCTAGTAATTAATTCACACTTAAAATATATTACTTTCTTCTTTTGTTTTCATAAGAGTTATACAGTGTTGCATGCATGAATCATTATTTCATCTCTCTATTTGAATTCATATGCCTTTAGAATACAACCAATCAAAGTAGGGTTTTTTGGCACATCCCTTTCACCAAACCTTCTTTTTAATTGGAATAATAGATTTTCATCTGAATCATAGTATATTTCCCAATTCAAAAGAGTTTGGTGAAATTAGGTGACATGCACCAATGTTGGGATTTCTCTACTAGTATGTATAGCAAGAGGAGATTGGGTTAATTTTTCATTTGCACTCCACTGTTAAAGTTTTTTCTTGGTTTTGGTACTTCCAACAATTCATGACAAAATGACCTACAATTTCACTTGTAATTACTCTCCTAACAAAGCTCATTTCAGGCTACATTTTGAAATACCCGGGTTCAATGGGGAAAAGCTTTCCCTTATTTTCCATTCCACTATTGGTCTAGGGGTTTTTTCTTAATCCATGGCCTCCATCATAATTAGTGGATGTGTCCAAGGTTTTTCAATTGTGGAATTTCACCCATTGCCTCATGAGGTGGCTTCTTCTTGACCAACATGAGCATGAATTTACATGCTTATTCTCCTCCTTGAAACAATTTAAACACGTGTACTCCCTAAAAACTGGTAGTTCGAGGGTGATTTTCCATCATCATGTCTAGGGTTAATCCTTAGTGTTCTTATAGGTCTAGTGAGGATGAGGATCTACACAATTTGTTTTGTATTTGCATGATCTTGGCTCTCAACTTGACGATCTTTTACGAGTTTTGAGTATTTATCTTGATGGGATGAACATTTTTTATTCTATGAACCTATCTATGGTTGCAAGCCTAAAAACTATAACTAAATATTGTTTCAAGGAACTATTGAATTCAGACTTGTATTCAAATACTCTTGATGTTGATGCTTATGAACTTATCAATTTTGGTTTTATATATATATATATATATATATATATATATATATATATATATATATATATATATATATATATATATATATATATAATATCTCAGAACCACAGTATGATTATAGTATGTAACTTCTTGATGATTTCAAATAATATGAATTGTTAACAAAATTCAGATGATTTCAAATAATATGAATTGTTAACAAAATTCATTTATAGTTTTTACAATATTAGGGTTTTAAATGGAATTGGAAAAGGGGTAGATCTATCAAAAATCCAAATCAAGTTACTATCCAATAGATCTTTTTTTAACTGTATACATTAATTTAGGGATATAATTCAACTAATTTACATATTTACTTTTCAAATAAATACATATAAAGGGGAAAGAAAAAAATTGGGAAGTTTGAACACAATGTAAACAACTTACTCTTAAGAAATATAGCATTAACAATAGCCAAAAGTTTCTTGAACGCTTTAAAAAAAAGGGATGAGATATAAAGACAATGAAAAAAATACAAGGTAAACTTTGTATATGAAAAGTAAATGCTTGCATAATTTATAATTTGCGATAGTTTGAAGAATTTTTTTTTTACTACTTGTTCTTGTCTATCCACTTTATTCTTTGAAATCAAAACCTGTCCATGTACATGGACGAGCCCGATAATCATTGCTTGACAACTGCTTTGCTGATATGGAATTCATGTCAAAAATGATTGAAGATAATGTTATAGATAGACTTCGTTCGGTGGAAAATACCTCATTTGGATGTATCACCTACACAAAGGAAGTTCAACTTCTAGAAAAGGTTATGAATTTTTCATGTCTTGGGTGTATGCATAGATACTTATAGTTTTAATTTTCTCGCATTTCTAAGTTTCCAGACACAAGGAAGGCTTGAGAATTGTGGCATGTGGTTGAAAACAAACATGTTACAGATAATGAGTTTGATAACAAGGTGGAGTGGGGCATTGATTTAACATCGGAGAAACATAGGTGCGTAAGACAAAATCACCACCTGGACATTATGTTAAAAATCAAAATGCCAAATATTGTTTTTCTTATACCATTTAAATTTTTTAAGTTGTTAAATATGGGTATTTACGAAGGTGAAAAGATGAGAAGTTGTTTTAATGTTTTATTGTCTAAATTGATGCAGATATTTAACATAGGAGATATTTAAAAAGAAAATAATTATGTACAATTATCCAAAAGATATTAAGGAATTTTACATGCAGGTCAATGATGATGGAAAGATTGTTGCTGCCATGGATGTACTTGTTCCTAATGTATGCTCCTTTATTATTTTCATTTAGTATAACATGAATTGGTTTCTCTAAGGAGCCTATTGAATTTGGTTAATGATAATAAGTCTAAACATATGGTTGTAGTCTTATCCTCATTGCTGGGACATAATTTAAGCTAGTGTATTCTTCACAGGTCAGGGAATTGATTGGCGGGAGTCAAAGAGAGGAGTGATATGAAGTCATTGTAAATAGGTAAAATCACTATGATTTTTTTTGTTCTTTGTAAAGTACAGATTTGAAATTACAGTATTTTCTCTCTAATATGCTATGTGTCAGCAACTTCCAGAAAATGGGTTTCCAAAAATAGAAATGGTCGAGGTCAAATATGGCCAGAAACTTGGCATATACATATTTAGGAAACAACATGAATGACAGGAAACAAGCAAGGAAACTTTCAAGAAAAATAAAATAAATAAAAAATAACACTTAATTGGCACAAGCAATCCACAAATTGCAACTTCATGTATAAATGGTAGTATATATAGATTATTCATATAAAGTTTCAAATATAACTAGCTATCACATCATGATTCAGATTCAGTAAGGCTTCTCCTCTCTTATGTTGTTTCTCTCATGATTTCTCCAATGTCAGGCCCGAATTCGGGCCTATCCATGTACATGGACATGGTCGAACGCAAACCCTACAAACAGATCAAGGTATGCAGAAAAGAGAATATTAATCAAATGATAATGCACTAAAGATCATGCCATTGCCTTATAAACCATTGTGTTATCATAAGGAAAAAAAACCAGAGTTTTTCATGTGTGTAAATGCATATAAACATTGATGGACAGGAACGAAAAAAGTGTTGAACTCCACAAAAGATCTTTTCCACCTACTGTATGCCAATATGGTATATAAACTTTATTCAATTTACTTATGGCCATTGTGCCTGAAATAAAATACAAGTATTTGACCTATAAAAAAGAAAAATCTAAAACAAAGGAAATTTATGAACATTCTGTAAAATATGTATAAATTTATTTCCTACAAATATAGCAGAAATATTACACTTTCGTCAAAAAATATAACAACCCTTGTCATAAAAAAAATCAAAATATAGGATACACAAACAAGCACAACATTGAAAATGGGTTTTCCCCTTTGCATTGGTCGAATTTGGCCCTATACACCTAATTTTTGTTTTATAAATACCTACTAAAACAACAATAAACTAAAACATTTTATAAATACCTAATAATTTTTTTTATACATACCTACTAAAACAACAACCAATGCCAATGAGCGCCAACGACCACCACCAACGAACACTAATGACCACCACCAATGAACACAAATGACCACCACTAACGAAGGCCAATGACCAGACTCTCACCAACATAAAATGGTCAGCAAACTCTCATTAGTTCGGAAAACTATCATATGGTGGATGGGCAGGTGATATATAAAAAGGTTTTCGGCCGAAATTTGTTTTCGGACGAAACCCATGTTCGATTGAAAAATTATTTAAGCCGAAACATATTTCAGTCGAAAAGATATTATTGGATGAAACAATTTATCCGGATAATCTGGTACATGAAAATCAAGGGTGCCATCATGGTACCGTTCAGTTTGACATCAAAAGGTTTGGATGAAAACATTTTCCTTTTGGCTGAAAGAACCAAGAGTTCAGTCGAAAGAAGGCCGCTAGGAATTTTGGAAACCCGATTCTCACAAAAGTGTAGCCCACCTTCAAGATTTTACCCATAATATCATATACACTATTTACAATATGATGTCATATAATATCACATCATCTCATTTAATATTTACTTACTATTTTCGGTTGAGATTTTCATTGTGTAATTATTCTATGGTAACAATATCACAAGGCAATAATTATCATATCTAAAAAATGAGAAAATTCAACAAAATGACCAAAACATAGAACGTTTGACTGTGTCGTTAAATACTCAGCGAATTGTGCTAAACATTGAGCTTCTAGGAAGGGAAGGTGTTTCATTCTCTATGTAAAAGTGGTTGATATATGCCTAAAGTAAAAGTGGATGATATAGGTCGATCTACGCCATTTTCCACCCTTTAGAATTAATGGCATCAATCGGCATATATCAACCACTTTTACTTAAATGTGGTTGTTGCTAGTTGATGGCCCACATCCGTGGGGGGGATAAATAGACCATTAATGTGTTCATTAATTGAAAGTATTAATATATAAATTAAAGTATTCATATATTAATTAATATATAAATTAAATTATTAATACATTACATTAATACATTAATGTATACATAAATGTATTAATGTAACTTATTAATTAATTACTACATTACTACATTATTAATTAATACATTAATAAAGTAATACATTAATAAAGTATTAATACATTAATATTACATAATTAAATTAATCCTTTAAAGTATAAGTTAAATAATTAATACATCAATCAAGCATTCATACATTAGTAAAGTATTAAGGGTGAGTGCACGAAGTTCGTGGACGATCAAGTGGCAACGGGGTGAGAAGGAACACACACTCGTAGGAACACGTGCATGTTTTTAGGAACACACACACACTCCTAATGTGATAGGTTCAACAAACCCCGAACCTCCACTCAACAAGCCACGTAGGCAGATTCCCAAGAACACATTCATGTTCTCAAGAACACACACGTGTTCTTGAGAAACACGTCTACAAGAAAACGTGTGGGTTCTTGTTAGCATGGAATCTCTCTCTATCCCTCTTCTCCC
>SNQJ01S0028486.1:96375-112142 GCA_010110895.2 Picea sitchensis | reverse complement strand
CCACAGGGATGATTACAGCCAAAGATTCTGGAATTGCAGATTCATCGGATACAACCCGTGGCCTTCCAGAGAGCTCAATCAGTCGTTCGAATACAGGCATGACCAAACCTGTTCATTCACATAGCCTCCCAACATCGTCATCGAATTGCTAGAGGGCGACTGAGGTAGGGAAGTTGGAGCTCAATCTCGTGAGTCTGTGCATATGGAGGAGTTAATGTACCCAGGAGGTGGTTTATACAGAACCGAACAAGATACTTAGAGAGAAAAACTAAAAAGCTCACTGTACCTGTTGAAGGCCCAAATAAAACTAATGCTCATTGTGCTTTTCATAAAACAAATGCACCTGATGGAAAAAGATGTAACCAAAATCAGAAACTAGAAGAACTCATGACTACTTTGGTGACAGAAGAACATGAAGAAGACGAGGATTATTGCGATGGAGACATCATTGAAGGAGGATTAAGTTGGCACGAACTTGATCGCCTCTTTTTCTTCTAGACTGCATGACAATGGAAAACCAACATGGCAAAATAAAGCTAATAATGGTAAAAGAAAGCTATCGGTATAAAAATAATTCGTTGTTGATAAGGTTGCTGGCATATTTTCCAACGCACCCTACGTCAGTAATGGTCCGAATAGCCAGCAGATGTATCTGACATGCACAAAGCTCAAGAAAATGAAGCGTTTCATATTTCTTAGCCTGCAGATTCATCTGGTAGCGGCAGAGCCCATGAAGATAAAGCGTTTCACATTTCTTTTAGATTTATTTTTTGTAAATACAGAAATATGAGTTGGGAAACTTATTGTGGGGCAAGGGAGCTAAATAGGCATTGATGTAACAGTAGAGAAAAGGGGAGCGCATGAGCGCAGCAGGGGAAAACCTCTTCTGAAGAGGGTTTCATTGTAAATGTCTCAGTTTTTTTGTAGGCCATTTATGGACTGAGTTTTTGTAAACTGTTATTGGAGTAATAAAAGATGATTTTCATTTGCGACTGTGAGATTCATCACGGTTGATTTTCTTTCAGCATGTTTTCTTCTCCTTCGACTGTGTTAAATATGTTTGGAATGTATTTTATATGCTCCTTACTCATAGTTGATGTGTTACCATTTCCTTATGTCTTCCTTAAATACGTCACGACTGCATTACATTTTGTTTTCGTCTAACCGATGGGCTTCGTTATACTTTAGTACGACCACTACTATAACGAATGGATTTGGGTTTTCTGTAATTGTTTGATGTCTTTCCTTTGCACACACTATCAGTGGTGTAAGACCAGCCTACATTTTCAGAATGCTGCATATATCCTTCGCTACGTCAGCCTTTCCTTTTTCTTTCCGCTACCGCCTCATGACAATTAAAGCGCTGAAAGATAGACTTACTTTGCCTCATTTTCTGCAAGTATTTAATATCTGTTATTGTCTCTTATTCTCGGTTTTCATTTGACTCCATGCCCAATGGACCTTTTCCTGGTTTAATCCCCAAACCCCACGAATCCAAGACCATCTTTCACCCATAAATCTGCCCACCTTTTTCATGCTATTTAAATTCCTATCGTGACATTTTTCGAGAGATCCCTCTCGGGTTGGAAGAGGGCAGCTTCTAATCCAAAGTGGTTCGAGGTTGCCTCGGGATTGATTTGCTGCAACCCATTTCAGTTCTGAGTGTCAACACCCCTCACCTTCAAACATGTGTTTCCCTCAACACTTGATTAATTGCATATGTTTCAACATGAATAACTCATCTTCCCATGCTTCTTCTTCTATTCTTAGGTTCTTCCACTTGATGAGGTACTTAGTAATTACTCTATTTTGTAGTTGTTTAATATTTGTTTCAAGGATTGTTTCTAGTTCTAGTATAATTTTCCCTTCTTCATTAATCTCTGGTAATATAGTTTGAATTGGGATCTTATCATTGATTACCTTCTTTAAGCAAGAAACATGGAAGAATGGATGTACATGTGACGGTGGAGGTAACTCCAATTCGTAAGCCATACTTCCAATCCTCTGCAACACCTTATAGGGAAAATAATACTTTGGTGATAATTTATTTTCCTTATTTTATTTCTTGAGTGACATTTTTTTGTATGGTTTTGCCTCAAAAATACTCAATTCCCCACTTCAAATTCTATTTTGTTGCGATGTTGATCTACTTATTCTTTCATCATATTTTTTGATGTAACCAAGTTTTCCTTCAATAGCTTGAGAACCTTTTGTTGGTTCTCTATGTGGTCCTCCATTGCTTGAACCTTTGCTTTGAATTTCAAGGGTGATGTTATGGATCGCGGATGATATCCATAAAGTTCCATAAATGGGGACATTTGTTTATGAAGTATGGAAGGATGTGTTGTACCACATTAGGAAAACAACTTGACCCAATATGTTTGTTTATCATATGCAAAGCAACAAAGATACCATTCTAGAAATTTATTCACAATCTCTGTTTTCCCATCAAATTGAGGATGGTAAGAGGAGTTGTGAGCCAATTGAGTACCCAAACAAGAAAATAATTTGATCCGAAATTTTCCATTGAAAATTGCATATTTGTCAATTACAATGATCTTAGGGATTCCATGTAGCTTATGGATTGTTTCCATGAATGTTGTGGCTATTCTACTTGCCTTAAAAGGATGAGAAATGGAGAAAAAATGGAAATACTTTGTGAGTTAATCTACTACTACCATGATGAAATTATTTCCTTTGAACTTGGGTAGACCTATAATAAAATCCATTGAAACCTCTTCCCAATGTTGAATTGGTATAGATAATAGTTGTAGGAAATTTGTGGTATTGATTGTCTCTCCTTTGTTTTGTTGGAAAACCACACAATCAACCATACAAATTTTAGCATCAATTTTTATACCTTCCAAGAAAAATTCCTTCTTGGTCATGTGATAAGTTTTCAAGAACCCTAAATTTCCTCCTACAGGAGTTGTGTGTGATTCGAAAAGGAAATTTAGTTTGATTTTGGAATTCTTACATAAATATAAGTGATATTGATACCATAGTAAATCATTATTCCCCACAAATTTATCTAATGCACTTAGGTCCTCTTGTAGTTGTTAAATGATCTCGCATAACATTTTATATTGCTTCCATTCTATCCTTTCTTCTTCTACCCAATCAGATCGTGGAATGGAAATAGAACACATTAAACCCTCATTTTCTTCATCTTTCCTTGAAAGTGCATATACCATCATATTTTGTTTTCCTTTTTTGTAGATAATTTAAAATTGATAACCTAGAATCTTTGTAACCCATTTTTTTTTATCTTCTAAAGATAATAATTGTTTCAATAAGTACTTCAAACTATAATGATCTAGTTTTACATTGAAGTGTATTCCTATTAGGTAAGATCACCATTTCTTAATTGCATGTAACATGGACAACATTTCCTTGTCATAAATGGGTTTGATTAAGTTATTTCCTTTAAGAAGGATACTTTCAAAGGAGAGGGGCCTTCCTTCTTGCATTAAAACTACACAAATGCCATGGCTTGAGGCATTTGATTCCACAATAAAGGTTTTTGTGATGTCATGTATGGATAGAGTAGGAGTTGTACACATAAACTCCTTAAGCTTTTCAAAATATTTGGTTTCTTATTGATTAAACACAAATTCTCCTTTTTTAATAATGATGTTAGAGGTGCTGCTATTTGACCATATTTCTCGACAAACTTGTGGTAATATCCTCTTAATCCTAAAAATCCTCTGATATTCTTCAAGGTTTTTGGAAATGACCATTCCCTCATAGATTCAATTTTTTTAGGGTCCACTTTGACACCTTCATAGAAAAAAATATGACACAGATATTCCACTTCTTGAACCCCAAAGGAACACTTGGAAGAATTCACATATATTTTTTTCTCTTCCAATAGTTTTAACACCATGTCTACATGTTTTACATGTTCTTCCCATGATTTGTTGTAGATTAGTGTATCCTGAAAAAATACTAACACAAATGTTTTTATTAAGGGTTTGAAAATAGAGTTCATCAAGTTTTGAAATGTTTAAGGTGCATTAGTAAGTCCAAATGGAATCACTAAAAACTCATAATGAAATTCATGTGTTCTAAAGGCTATTTTGAGAATGTATTATTGTCTCATTCTTATTTGATGTTATCTAGAGAAGATATCCAACTTAGTCAAAACAATTCTCCTTACAATTCATCTAATAATTAATAAATGACAAAAATATGAAACTTATCTTTAATGGTAAATTTCTTGGGTTGTATATAATATAGACACATATGCCATGAACCATCATTTTTTGTGACCATCATCACTGGTGAAGAGAAAGAAATTTGGCTAGGTTAAATGATGCCAACCTCTAACATTTCTTATTTCTTCAATCAGATGCTCAATCTCATTGTTTTGTCCATAATTTTTTGTGACCATCACCATTGGTGAAGAGAAAGAACTTTGGCTAGGTCCTCTAACATTTTTTTTTTTTCAATCATATGCTCAATCTCACTCTTTTGTGCATATGTGTACCTGAAAGGCCTAATTTTAGGTTGTACACTTTCCAGTTTCAAATGAATAACATGGTCATGATTTTGAGTGGGTGGAAGACCCTTCAGAATCTATTTGAATCTGTTCAAATTCCTTGGAATGATTTTCAATAAATTTTTGGAGATCCAATGGAACAAAAGGTCTAGATGTTTGAACATCTAGTGGGAATAATTGTTAAAGTACACCATGGTGTCTCTTTTTGAGTAATTATTTTATATTGTTAGATCTTATCACTTTAGAGGGATTCCCTTGGATACCTGTGAGTTCAATTTCCTTTCCTTCCGAGGAGAATATCATGAAAATTTCTTTAAAATTAAGAGCCATTGTTCCTAATGATTGTAATCATTGGACTCCTAATACAATATCAAAACCACCCATTTGGATTGCAATCATGGGACTATCCAATAAATACTCCCCCATATTGAGATTAATATTATGGCACTTCCTTAAAGAATTTATGGTACCTTCATCTACAATCATTACTTGAAACTATGGTGCTAGAAATACTAAGCAATTTAGAACTTTCAATAATTTGAAATTAATGAATATATGAGTACTACCAAAATCAATCAACATTGTTACCTTTTTATTTTTGATAAATCATTCTATCTTGAGGGTTTGTAGAGTACTAATGCTAGCCAATGCATAAAATGATATGTTTGGAGTAGTCTCTTCTAGTTCTATATCATGTGATGGTTCCAATTATTGATATTCTTATTCTTCCCAATATATGTAGAAAAATTTATTCTCACCACATTTATTCCCCTTACTATACTTGCTATCACAATTGAAACATAGTGTCTTTTCTCTTCTTTCATCCATTTGTTGAGGTTTCAACCTTGTAGATTAAGTGAGGTTAGGAGAGGGATCATGGTGCTCTCTATAGTTGTTAGAGATGAATATTATAGTAGCCATATTTTTACTTTACACTTTCCTTTCCATATCGAAAGAATGCTCTAGCGATTTAGGTTAGAAGAAATGCACCTCATGTTGAATGTTTGAGAATTAGGGTTATTGACTAATATAGGTCAATGGATTAGAGATTTTAGATGTCGCGGGACCCCATATATATATATATTGTTAAAAATGAAGATATGATGAATAAAAGAATAGAGGTGCGACTCTAAATAGGTTGTTGGTTTTCCAAGTTTGGGTTTCTAGGGTAAAATATTTGTGTAATGTGTGTGTGTGTGTGTGTCATTGTATCTTTTCTTATTTTTATTAAGAATCTATTTGTAGTAATTCATTATATAAGGTCAAAATATACATTTGGTATCACAAATGTTGTTGGATTCAGGGGGCGCCTTTGTGGCCAATGGTTTGGCCCAGGTCTGTGATAAACCATGTTACAGTCGTAGATCTATGGCATTGATTATTCAGGTGAAAAGTAACGGGGAGTAATTCGAAAATAGAGTTTGAGAAATTTAATGGGAAAATTTTTGAGTTGTAAAAGTTCAATATGGAAGATATATTGGTGGACAAATGTTAGTAGATTGATGTGGATCCAGGTAAAAAACCTATAGGAGTGTCAATAAAAGACTAGGAAAATTCGTATCAGAAGGTGAAGAGCACAATCTGGTTGTGCCTCTCAGATTCAATCTTAATGAATGTGTCAGGGGAAGATAAAACCAAGTCTTTATCGAATACGTTAGGGGATTTGTATTATTCTAAGTCCCTGGTAAATAAACTATTATTGAGGAAAATGTTGTACAACCTAAGGATGAAAGATTCAAACTCAGTGACAAAGCATATAAACACCTTCAATACAATGGTAAGTCAGTTATTATCTATTGATATTAATATTTTTTATGAATATACGTGTATCATTTTAATTGTTCCCTTTACCAGACTCATGACATGGTCTGGTTGTGGCCATAGGTAGTAATACATCTAATTTAAGTTTTGATGATGTGGTCTTATCCTTGTTATCAAAAGAGTTGATGCGGAAGAACATGGAAGGACAGAGCATATATGCCTTATTTGCAAGAGAATGTTCCCAAGAAATAAATAGATATAAGTCCTCAAGTGGGAGATATAAATATAAGGGAAGATCTAAATATCCCAAAAAGTTTGTAAAGGTACATTGGAGATGTGGAAAAGAAGGGAACTATAAGAATAAGTGTACATCCAAAAGTGTTGAGAGAGGGAAGGGATTTGAAGTTTCTCCTTCTACAGAAGAAAAAATCTCTGCAAAAGAAGGAGGGGATGCATACTTGGATCCTTCAAGAACACATGCATATCATGAGGCATGGTCGGTTGACTCGGGTGCAACATTTCATATGACTCAACATAGGGAGTAGTTCTATGAATACAAAAGGTATGATGGAGGTGATTTTTTCCTAGGTGGTGACTTGACAACCAAAATAATAGGAATAATAAAAATCAATTTGAAGCTCATGGATGGAAGAATTAGAACACTCCCTAGTGTTATGGACATCCCGGGATTGGCTAAAAATTTGATTTTTGTAAACAAAATGGACGATGCAGCGGTAAAAACAATGTTTGAGAAAGAAACCTCTTGGATGGTTCGAGGAGAAATGATGTTGTTGAAGGGAGTTCAGATTGGAATTTTGTATAAGCTATAGGGAATCACTATTAGTGATGGGTGAAATAGTTCCATTATTCCTGAGATTGGATTTGAAGAAAAAAAAACTCCTACAGTCTTTAGAGAAAAAACTATGTTGTGGAATCAAAGAATGGGGCATGTTGGAGAGAAGGGCCTTTGAGTAATACATGGTAAAGGTATGGTTGAAGGTATTCCTAAATTCTCTTTGGATTTTTATTTATGTGAACATTGTGTATATGGGAAGAATAATTGGGTAATATTCTCTTATGGTGCAACGAGGGGAGAGGGAATTTTATTGGTGCATAATTATGTGTTTGGACCTATGTTGGTTCCATCAATGGGAAAATATATGTACTATGTATCATTTATAGATGAATTCTCAAGGGAGAATTGGATTTATTTCCTCGGGAAGAAATAGGAAGTCTTTGAAAAATTCAAAGAGTTTAAGTCTCTTGTAGAGAATTAGACATAGAAGTGAGTTAAGGTGTTGAGGATGGATAATGGTGGAGAATTCCATGGAAATGAATTCAAATAATTATGTAAGAAGTGTGTTATATCAAGGAAGAAGAATACTCCATACACACCTTAGAAAAATGGAGTTGGAGAAAGAATGAACATGATGGTGATGGAAAAAGAAAGTTGCATGCTCAATGGTGTCAGGTTAGAACATGAATTTTGGGCAGAGGAAATGGGTACTGAATATTACATGGTCAATCGATTACCCTCATCATCACTAGATGACAATAATCCACATGAGATATGGATGGGTAAGAAACCCTCTCTTAGTCAACTCAAGGAATTTGGATATGATGCCTATGTTCACGTTCCATAGGAAAATAGGAGTAAGCTAGATAAAAATGTTGAAATCTGTATCTTTATTGTGTATAAATATGGTAAAAAAGGTTATAAGATTTGGAGCACATAAAATAAGAAGGTAATGTATAGTCTAGATGTGGTATTTATAGAAATGAAATATGTTTTCAAATAGGAAGTTCTACCAAGGAGGGAAGAACGAGAGAAAATAGAGTTTGCGTTGAAGGATAATGAATAAGACTCTACAAAATAACATTAATCAGAAGTAGGATATCCTCATTGTCCAGTATTAAGGATATTCATTTGGGAAGGAAGGAAATTGGAAAGGTATACTCCACCTAATTTTTGTTCAAATTTTTCTTTGTTTATTACTGATGATGATACTAGAACTATTAGGGAGGTAGTGGATTCAAAGGATGGAAAATTCTAGAAAATGGAAATGGTGGAAGAAATGCAAATATTGGATAAGAATGAGGTTTGGGATATAGGGGAGTTTCCTAATGGAAGAAATCCAATTAGCAGTAAATGGGTGTTTATGGAGAAGTTGAATGTAGAAGGACAAATGGAGAAATACAAAGATCGGTTAGTAGAAAAATATTATTCCTAGGTAGAGAGAATTGACTTTGGTGAGATATTTTTTCCTATCGCCAAGTTAATTTCAATTATATTTCGTTTTTTCTTTTGAATTTGAAGTGGAACAGATTTATGTGAAGATAAAATTCCTACATGGGGATATGGAATAATAAATCTGCATGAAGTTTCCATAAGGTTTTGTTGTGAAAGGAAATAAAGAGTTGGTATGCAAATTGAAAAAGTCTCTATATGGGTTAAAGAAATCAACAAGGTGTTGTTCTCACACAACACTGTCCCTATATTTTTCTCTTTCCTTTTCTCTAAGAGACAAAATTAGGCCCCCATACTAAAATTTTGTATTGGAAATCCTCTCAGACTCTCTCGATCAAATGGAAAATCCCAAGTCTTTGTTTCCACTCCCCATGATTTGCCTTTTGCAACATTTCTTCAGATCACTCTAACCCACTGATACAAAGTATCAAAAGGTTCCCTCTTTCTTCGTCGATACATAGTTTATCAAAGAACATCCTTATTCCTCCATCCATACAACCAATACTAGATATTCAATGATTTCCTCACCAATACATCGGTACCATTAGTCCTTAACCACCGATACACCAGCTAACTTATGCTAAACACTCAAATATTTATGATCGGTGAAGTTCATGTGATTAATGTTGGTATGCCGAAGATGTTCACATGATTTTCCCCAACATGCACAAACTTACACCAACGTACTTCCTCATATCTTCATTGATACATCACATATTGGAGAGATTCCTCTCATCTTCGTCGATGCATAACATATTATAAAATTTCCTCCCTTTCTCTCCAATATACATTGTGTTAGTCCCTAAAGTTGCACTTGACTGTTAAAGGGAAAGTTAGGGCATCATCAAGTTATTGCAATGGTTTATTATTATAGGTATGTTCTGGATTTTGAAAAAGGTTTGAGTTTTTAGCAATGGATGAAGAAGGACAACATCAATCTCTGATCACAAATTAAGTTCCTATCACACTTACTTAATCAATGGTAGTCAATATAATGAGGAAGATAAAATCATTAGAGGAAATATATATGCAAGTTCCCAATCTGTTCACTCACATAAGAAGATTCCTGATCCTAAATATAATTCAGAAATAGATAATAATGTACACTCAAGAACAAGTCTTGTAATGGGAAAGAAACCAATAAAATATTCATTGTGTTACCGACATAACAATATATATTCAATGCTTTGCAAATATAACATGTTTTTGAAGTAAGCAAATTAAGAATAAAAGAGCATAGGATAAATTTTTCTCATCATATATCCTTTAGCATTGAGTGTAAAATGAAATGAGTCCTAGACTTTACAGTCAGAAACAAAGTCTTTGTTATGCACACCATTGACACCCCCTCTCAAAAGATCCTCTTTACATATAAATAATACATTTTTATATAAAAATAAAAAACTAAACTCATTCTCTCTCTTTTGAAACAAAAGATACCAATTTGAAACTTAAATGCAAGAAATATAGAACAAATGCTAGAACTCTACCTGCAATTGCATTGCTCTACAACCTATCCCTTAATCGGGAAATTTCTAGAAAAATTCATCCTGATCTGACGCATATTTCTCTTGAACCATTGAGAAATTTAGCAAACTCTCTAGGATAAAGGTAAATGGATTCATTTGGGAGGTGGGTTTTGAGAGGTTTCAGAAAATTCCTTATGGTTTGGTAGAAAATTAGGCTCGAAATTCCCTTCCTGAAATATGATGGGAATTACAAAAAATTTGGGAATGTGAATGTATATTTCAAATTGCCAGCACTTGTAGCTGAAACACACTGATCTAAAATTGATTGTTTATTTGATTTGCCTGGAAAAATGGAGATAATATTTTGACAAGATCATATGCTACCTTCTAATGATAAATGGCCTTAATAGGCTAGATCCAAATTAAATGAAGATGATATGTTTCCTGAAAATCTGGGATTCAAGACTGAATGTTGATTATGAAGCCTTGAAGTGCTGAAATTTCTAAGTGTTCTGCCACTTTATTTGATTATAGAATGATCCATCTTTGACTTGATCACCAACAATAGAAGAATGAGAATTTGACATCAATTATATTGAAGTAGCCACGTGAATGGATAAATTTAATGAACCAATGTGTCAAGATATTCTCTCTCTGTTTAGATCGATGCCACCTATATTCTTTATTCTTTCTTCTGATCGATGGCATGGATGTATTCTACCTAAACATTCTGTATTCCACCTGACATTAATCATTTGAAGGTGATATTCCAACAAGACAACAAATGAAAATATGATTTTTGAACATGCCATAAGAGATTTTCTGTTCATCCTAGCCACTCTTTATTGCAACTATATCATCATTCAAGAAAACATAGCAGTTCTCAATACACTCTTCAATTGGGACAAAGAACCTTTATAACTAAATGCACAACTTTCCTATAATGTATTAAGTGTCTTCAAACCAAAGGATCTGCAAAAGAATAATAATTTTGTAGCATGAATTAAACTAATGAAATCTGCATTTTCTTCATCCATGGATAGGGTTGAATGTTTATATTTCTCCTCTAGTATCTTAATATTATAAATTTGGCGATGGTAAATTGACATTTGGATGAGTGCATAGACTTGGTGCCTTGCCACTTGACTCTAGCTTGGTTTCAATTATTGCATGACTAAGCGATGAGTTGTGATATAATGCTCGATCCCATGCATTGAAAAATGGGCTTGATGCTTGGTCTCAGGCTCTTGATCCTTAGAGAATGTGTGGAGATTGGATTCAATGAACAAAACAAAAACAATGAAACTTTTAGTTCTATATCATCTTTGGTGCTCCGTCTTTGATGTGTTGACTTTTGACTTCGAGATTCGGATCGTTGACCATAATGCCCAATTTTCATTTTTTATATTTTTAATAAACAAATTACAAAAATATTATAAACTCCTGAGGGCATAATTAAACTTATAAAACAAAATAATAAACCTAAATAATACCAATAACAATTGGAACTTTTTATCGATTTTTAATAGTGCACTTTTAGAAGTTATCTTTCACATGCTACAAGAACCACAACATTGTTGTAGCAAGGTGTATTTTCGAATGTAATCTTAAGTGATAACATTGGCTCCACAGGGGATGATGCCCTCCCTGTGAGGCATTACAAACACACAGAACATCATTCCTTCATCGTCTCTATCCATGCAACATGCCATTCAATGTTGAAACCATTCCATAGTAGTGCCTTTGAATCCATTGGGCTACAGAGTCTTTATTACTGATCTACAACATACCAACAAACTAAAAACAAACAGCTCAGATGTGAGCTTATTCAACCATTCTACTCTATGAACCTGCTGAAATCATGTTGATCATGTGTAGGTGAATTTTAAATGCAACGATGTAATCGTTCTACTAACAAAATGGTTTTCCTCTTTGTAGGTAAATGAGAAATAATAAAAATTTTGCAGCAAAATTTTAATAAGTAACTTGTACTTACTACTAAAATTTGTTTGTAGGTCGAATGCTACAACATTGAAGACCTCTGAAAGAATTGTTTCTAGTTAGATGGCCACTGGATCATGAACATAATGATAAAATTTCAGTTGAACTAGAAACTTTTGTATGAAAGTCATTTTATCTACAAGACTGTGTTCCACTTGTCTAATTTTTTCTCCAGTAATAAGACTTAAATCCTCTAGAAACCACGCATGAATATCACACATTCTATTGCAAACATGGCCAACAAACAAATTTTGAAACTATAAAGTATATTCTTGAGAAGGAAATGCTTTAACAACATTTGAAACAAGAATATCAAGAGGATCGAAAGGTAGCAAGTTGTCTTCATTAATTTCAACAACAAAAGTAATATGCACAGTAAGACCTTCATTATGCATGACAATTTCGATATCTTCATTAGAATTGGATGCATAATTTTCATATATAGGCTTGTAAAAATATGTATGTGCTGATACAAAATACTGTTCCTTTAAATCATCCTTGTAATCATCATAAACTGGAGCACTTTGATAGGTTCCTAATGATAAAGATGAATATTTGTGTTCTTTAATAATAGTTTGGCTTTTAAGATAGCTTCCAACAAAAAAAAAATCAATCAATAAGTGATCTTCACAAAAATAATTAGAAACAAATTCTTCATGAGGAGGCCCATTAAAAATACCATCAAGAGTTTTAGGAGCATTACGAGAACATACCAACATTTCTTCACTAATCTCATCACTAAATCCCTTCTGAAGATTTTCGATAAGAGATTTAAATAGCTCACAACAATCATCCAAGCGACATTCGACATGATAAATCCTCTTATAATATGAATGAAAAGAATCATGAAAATCATTTAGAGGTGAAATACTAGAGATAGGAAGAGTTATGTACCATTGCCTTGCCTCTCCTTCCAAGGAGTACATAAACATTTTCATTAATAAATCTTTGTGAAAAATGCCTAACTGATCCATGTATTCATGAAATTTGATGAGATGTTGAACAAGATGATCATCCACTTTTTTTCTAAATCTTGGAAGGTAGTCTCCTCATTCATGCATAGTAGGCACATCATTTGGAAAACCATGAACAACAGAGAAATCAAATGGTTCAAAACTATGAGCCAAAATGGCTTCCATGGCCTTCGACATCTTGGATCAATGGATTCACCAATAGATTCTTCCTTCATGGAGTCACCAAGTGAATGATGTAGTCATAAATTGTGTCCAACCCCTATTCACCATTAGGAGCTAAATATGATCATTGTCATTCTTCCCGAGGAAGATGTCTTCGTTCCTTTGTCCTCGAAAACAGTGTTAAAATATGTTAGTCCCTAAAGTTGTACTTGATTATTAAATGGAAAGCTAGGGAATCATCAAGTTATTAAAATGGTTTATTATATAGGTATTTTTTGGATTTTGAAAAATGTTTGCATTTTCTGTAGTGGATGAAGAAGGACAACATCAATATCTGATCGCAAATTAAGTTCATATCACACTTACTTAATCAATGGTATTTAGTCTAATGAGGTAGATAAAATCACTAGAGTAAAGAGATATGCAAGTTCCCAATCTGTTCACTCACATAGGAAGATTCTTGATTCTAAATATCATTCAGACATATAGAATAATGTACTCAAGAACAATTCTTGTAATGGGCAAGAAAACAGTGAAATATTCACTGTGTTACCAACATAACAAGATATATTAAATTCTTTGCAAAGATAACATGTTTTTCAAGTAAGAAAATGAAGAATAAGAGAGCATAGGAGAAAGAGTTCTCATCATATATCTTTTAGCATTGAGTGTAAAATGAAATGAGTCCTAGTATTTACAAACATAAACAAAGTCTTTGTTATGCACACCACTTACCCCCCTCTCAAAAGATCCTCTTTACATATAAATAATACATTTTATATGAAATTAAAACACTAAACTCATGATCTCTCTTTTGAAACATAAGATACCAATATGAGACTTAAATGCAAGAAATATTGAATGAATGCTAGAACTCTACCTGCAATTTCTTTTCTCTGCCACCTATCCCTTAATCCAGAAATTTGTGGAAAATTTCATCCTGATCAGACACATATTTATCTTGAACCATTGAGAAATTTAGCAAACCCTTCGGGATCAAGGTAAAAGGATCCATTTGGGAGGTGGGTTTTAAATGGTTTCAAAAAATTCCTTACGGGTTGGTATAAAATTAGGCCCTAAATTCCCTTCCTGAAATATGACAGGAATTGCAAACAATCTAGGAATGTGAATGTATATTTCAAATTGCCACCACCGATAGCTGAAACACACTGATCTAAACTTGATTGTTTATTTGATTTTCTTGAAAACATGGAGACAATATTTTGACAAGATCCTATGCTAACTTCTATTGATAAATGGCCTTAATATGATGGATCCAAATCAAATGAAGATGATATGTTGCCTGGAAATATGGGATTCAAGATTGACTACTGATTACGAAGCCTTGAAGTGTTGAAATTGCCAGGTGTTCTGCCACTTTATTTGATTATAGAATGATACATATTTGACTTGATCACCAACAACATAAGACTTAGATTTGACATCAATTATATTCAAGTAGCCACATGAATGGATAAATTTAATGAACCAAGGTGACAAGATATTCTCCCTCTATTTAGATCACTACTAGTTATATTCTTTATTGTTTTTTCTGATCGATGGCATGGATGCCTTCCACCCAAACATCATGTATTCCACCTGACATTAATAATTTGAAGGTGATATGCCAACAAGACGACAAATGAACATGTGTTTTCTGAACACGCCATAAGAGATTCCATGTTCATCCAAGCCACTCTTTATTGCAACTATATCATCATTCGTGAAAACATAGAAGTTCTCGATACACTCTTCTCTTGGGACAAAGAACCTTTATAACTAAATGAAAAAAATTCCTATAATTTATTAAGTGTCTTCAAACCAAAGGATTTGCAAAAGAACAATATTTTTGTAGCATGAATTAAACTGATGAAATATGCATTTTCTTCATCCTTGGATAGGGTTCAATGTTTATATTTCTCATGCACTAGATTAATATTAGACATTTAGTGATGGGAAATTGACATTTGGATGAGCACATAGCCTTGGCGCCTTGTCACTTGAACTTTGGCTTGGTGTCAATTGTTGCATGACTAAGTGGTGAGTTGTGATATAATGCTCGATCCCATGAATCGAAAAATTGGCTTCATGCTTGGTCTCAAGCTCTTGATCCTTAGAGCATGTGTGGATATTGGCTTCAATGATCAAAACAAAAACAATGATACTTTTAGTGCTAGATCATCTTTGGTGCTCGGTCTGTAAGGGGCCGAAGAGATTAAAGAGATCAATTTATCTATTAAACTTCATAGCAGAGTAATATTCTTGTATAATAATAACTTTGTTAACTTAAATTTAACAACATATAATAAATTTAATAACTGATTACAAACAATTGAAAAATTTGAAATACCTGAACCTGATGCTAATAACCTCCTCTGCCGCTTGCCTCCTTGACCACTTCTGTTGGACACTACCCAAAACCTAGTTCCTCTTTGCCAACTAGGTAACTCCCTAGCTCCAGGATATCAACGGATATCCTGGCCCCCATGCCCAAAACCTCCAGCAACCCTAGTGCACTAATACAATCCCCTTCCCAAAATTTCACTTCTCTATCTCTCTGCAAATCTAGAGCTCCCCAAAAGTCATCCCTTCAACCTCTCATAGAATAACCTCCTGTCCAACTCCTTCCCTTCCTTATCCCTCCTTCACCG
>SNQJ01S0028486.1:65914-96325 GCA_010110895.2 Picea sitchensis | reverse complement strand
GTTGTTCCTTAATCCTCGGCTCAACGTTCTACTTCTTTTGGCGTTCTACTTTGTTGCCTCCTTCGTTTTCTTAGTCTCCCAGGGCTGCTATTCCAGAGCTAAAATCACAAGGGTTTTCGCTGTATACTGTTTCAGCGTTGTAAGTTTGTTGAGGTTTCAGAACATATTAATGGCACAAGTGCGGTCCTTTGGGACAGAAGGACGAAAGAAATATGGTCCACAAATTCCTCCTAGTGACAAAGTTTATGATTATATTATTTTTCGTGGATGTGATATCAAGGATTTGCAAGTGAAATCCTCCCCACCAGCTCAAACAACTTCTCAGATACACAGTGACCCATCAATAATCTCCCTTCAGTCACAATACTCCCATCCTTCTCAATCATCTAGTGCATTTGGTCCAGCTGCAAGTGGATCCCTTCCAGATCTTGGTTCTCATGGTGCACATTCTGGTGTACCCGCATCACCAATTCGATTTGCCCCTCCATTGTACCAAGCTACAAGGAAATTCATATCATGGGGTTCCCAACCTATTCCTCCAGGTGCGAATGGAATAGGTCTTGCAATGCCAATGTACTGGCAGGGATATTATGGACCCACAACTGGGCTTCCTCATGTGCAGCAGCAACCTTTACATTTTCAGCCACCCCCTGGAATGCCAATGCATCTACTGAAACATTGAATACAACATTGACACCAATTGTTTCCTCAGATCATGATGTTAGTGCTATTGTAACAACAATCACCAATAAACCTCGATCTGTGATAGGATCAACATCTTCCTTCCAGGCCATATCTCAATCCGTTTCAGTGTTTACTCCATTATGTCTGTCAACTTTAGCACCACCTACTCTAGTGAATCCAGGACAACTACTGCAACCTGGAGAATCTGCGTCTTCATTGAAAATCCAATCATCAACATAGGAACATAAAGTTTCAGAAAATTCAAGTTTGTTATCTCAACCTGTGATTCTAGCAGCACCTGATTCACAGCCTCAGAGAGTCTCCACTCAGCCATTGTTGCCACTTCCAACAACGTCGAGTCAACTGTGAACATCACAACAGGTTAATGGCACAAGTGAATACGGAGGACGAGTCAACTGTGAACATCACAATAGGTTAATGGCACAAGTGAATATGGAGGACATGCCGCTCCCGACTCTGTGCCAAATCCACTCGACGACAACAGATTCGACTGTGGATCAGGTAAATTCAAATATATGATGGTTTTGTCTCAACAATTTAAGCTACAGACATCACGTGGTTCCTGAACTGAAAATGCCCTCTAAAAGGTAAAAATCTTAGATCCTTCCAGTTTCGACCTTTTGATGGTTTGTTTTTGTGAGTTTATCTACAAGATTGAATGCCTGAAACTTTGATTTGAACTTATCTAAGTAAAACGTGAAAGAGAAAAACCACAGAATTATGCATATTCTTGTATTGGGTCGTGCCATATTTCACAGATGGATGGGGTTGTGGTGGAAACACAGATTTACTTGTTGGGTTGCCCTAGATTTAAGATTTTTGGACTGTCTTTTGATTAACTTGTATTCATTACTGTTAGAGTATGGGTGTATGATGGATATCAACAGTTGGATTTGGCTATTTTGCAAATTATCACATCAGTTGTTGTGTTGACTTTACATGCTTGTATATTTAGTTGTGCGTGATTAACACTTTTTGCATGGATTTTGGTTAAGTCTCGTTTTCTGTTTTGTAATAAGAGAGTCGTATTTTGTTTTGTAATAAGAGAGTCATAGATAGATTCTAGGTTTGCCAGATTTGCAGTTTCGTCTACTACATTGAGACTACAGACTCCTTATTAATCTTTCCTATCTTAATAGAATTATGCATACGAGTGTTGTGAACTTGAATGATGTACTCTTGAAGGATGTAAGAGGGAGGATTAGAGAGGGAATTCCAATGGCAACCTAAGGCTAGCCACGGATGAAATGTTCTGCAGAATAATATAGTTTACATGTTCCATTTCCAGGTTTGTCCACGTACTCCATGTATACCGTATGCTTGCATTTGATTCTTTAATTTACAGCAACAAAAACATGGTAGAAAATTCATAATTAGAGAAAGGGAACTAATTGAGAAATGCACACTGTCCAATCATTCTATTTCTTCTTCTGCGCAGTTGACCTCTAAATAAAACTCTAATCTAGTTAACAATTACCCAGCGTATCTTCTCTGGTTTATATGATGCACTCCACACTACAGAGCTCTGCTTCATGTTAGCAAGTTGTAATTACTTTGATATTGAATATAATTCAAAGAACATCTAATTGGGGTCAAGTAATTGTACAACCCTGGTTGTATGTTTTACTTTAGTAATTTGTTTTTTTTTTCTTTTACATTCTTTATTCGTATTTCTTTTATATATATTTTTTTTACATATAATCAAAATAATAAGGCTTTTGGTTTGCAGGTTAGGCGGAGGGGAATTTGGCCCTTAAGTCTCCAGATTGTGAACGAGGCGCTCTGATACCATATGTAAGGGGCCGAAGAGATTAAAGACATCAATTTATCTATTAAACTTCATAACAGAGTAATATTCTTGTATAATAATAACTTTGTTAACTTAAATTTAACAACATATAATAAATTTAATAACTGATTACAAACAATTGCAAAATTTGAAATACCTGAACCTGGTGCTAATAACCTCCTCTGCCGCTTGCCTCCTTGACCGCTTCTGCTGGATACTGCCCAAAGCCTAGTTCCTCCCTGCCAACTAGGTAACTCCCTAACTCTAGGATATCAACGGATATCCTGGCCCCCGTGCCCAAAACCTCCAGCAACCCCGGTGCACTAATACAATCCCCTTCCCAAAATTTCACTTCTCTATCTCTCTGCAAATCTAGAGCTCCCCAAAATTCATCCCTTGAACCTCCCGTAGAATAACCTCCCGTCCAACTCCTTCCCTTCCTTGTCCCTCCTTCACCGACTCCCCCCCCCATTTACTCCCTACCTAACCCATTTATTACTCTTATCCTTTCCCGTTAATGCCCCGTATCCCCTTTCTTTAACATCTTATCCTTACGTAATTAATAAGTTATCCCTTGTTGTGTACGTAACCATTCAATTTAACTATATAACTTATTAATTTATTTAATACTCATGTTTTTTTAAATGTAATAGGTAGTTTAATTAATCAATTAATTAATCAAATTGCAACCATTAATTAATCAATAATTATTTCATTAGTTTTATTATACCTATCACCATTAATTAATCAATAATTATTTCATTAGTTTTATTATACCTATCCCGTTTAATTAATATCATATTAAGACGATTAATCCCCTAATTAAATTTTTACTTAATAATCCTTCACATTTGTTCAACTAGGGTTGTTACACGGTCTTTGATGTGCCGACTTGTGACTTCGATATTGGGATCGCTGACCATAATGCCCAATTTTCATTTTTTATATTTTAATAAAGAAATTACAAAAATATTATAAAATCTCGAGGGGATAGTTAAACTTCTAAAACCCAATAATAAACCTGCATAATACCAGTAACAATTGGAACTTTTTATAGACTGCTAATAGCGCACTTGTAGAAGTGATCTTTTGCATGCTACAAGAACCACAACATTCTTGCAACAAGGTGTATTTGCGAATGTAATTTTAAGTGCTAACACATTGCATCGATGAGGTTCGTCTCTTCCTCTCTGACACATTGCTTGTCAGTGAGTTTCCCTCTTTTGTTGCTAATGTTCTAGTAGAAAAATTGTGACCCCTCATCTATACTGAGTATATCAGAAATGATCTTTTTTTCCTCGTTGACATAGACCTTTTCAGCGACACACTTTCATCTTGAGGAATCTCCTATTCTTATCAAGCTCATATCCTCCTCATTGTGCCCATCAGTTAGGTTCCTATCATTTCAAATTATTAATCTTCTCATTCCTTACTGGATAACTAATAAATTATTACTTTCCTTGCTCGGTCTACCTCATGTTGCAATTGTGATAAGTCTGACAGGAATATGGCCCTAAATTCCCTTCCTGAAATATGACAAGAATTGCAAACAATCTAGGAATGTGAATGTATATTTCAAATTGCCACCACCGACAGCTGAAACACACTGATTTAAACTTGATTGTTTATTTGATTTTCTTGAAAACATGGAGACAATATTTTGAAAAGATCCTATGCTAACTTCTAATGCTAAATGGCCTTAATATGCTAGATCCAAATTAAATGAAGATGATATGTTGCCTGGAAATATGGGATTCAAGATTGACTACTGATTACGAAGCCTTGAAGTGTTGAAATTGCCAGGTGTTCTACTACTTTATTTGATTATAGAATGATACATATTTGACTTGATCACCAACAACATAAGACATAGATTTTGAAATCAATTATATTCAAGTAGCCACATGAATGGATAAATTTAATGAACCAAGGTGTCAAGATCTTCTCCCTCTGTTTAGATCGCTACCACCTATATTCTTTATTCTTTTTTCTGATCGATGGCATGGATGTCTTCTACCCGAACATCCTATATTCCACCTGACATTAATAATTTGAAGGTGATATGCCAACAAGACGACGAATGGAAATGTGTTTTCTGAACATGCCATAAGAGATTCCATGGTCATCCCAGCCACTCTTTATTGCAACTATATCATCATTCTAGAAAACATAGAAGTTCTCGATACACTCTTCTCTTGGGACAAAGAACCTTTATAACTAAATGCAAAAATTTCCTATAATTTCTTAAGTGTCTTCAAACCAAAGGATCTGCAAAAGAACAATATTTTTGTAGCACAAATTAAACTGATGAAATATGCATTTTCTTCATCCTTGGATAGGGTTCAATGTTTATATTTCTCATGCACTAGATTAATATTAGACATTTAGCGATCGGAAATTGACATTTGGATGAGCGCATAGCCTTGGCGCCTTGTCACTTGAACTTTGTCTTGGTGTCAATTGTTGCATGACTAAGAGGTGAGTTGTGATATAATGCTCGATCCCATGAATCGAAAAATGAGCTTGATGCTTGGTCTCAGGCTCTTGATCCTTAGATCATGTGTGGATATTGCCTTCAATGATCAAAACAAAAACAATGAAACTTTTAGTGCTATATCATCTTTGGTGCTTGGTATTTGATGTGCTGACTTGTGACTTCAATATTGGGATCGCTGACCATAATGCCCAATTTTCATTTTTTTATATTTTAATAAAGAAATAACAAAAATATTATAAAATCCCGAGGGCATAATTAAACTTCTAAAACCCAATAATAAACCTTCATAATACCAATAACAATTGGAAATTTTTATCGACTTCTAATAGCGCACTTGTAGAAGTGATCTTTTGCATGCTACAAGAACCACAACATTCTTGCAGCAAGGTGTATTTGCGAATGTAAGTTTAAGTGCTAACACATTGCATCGATGAGGTTCATCTCTTCCTCTCTGACACACTGCCTGTCAGTGAGTTTCCCTCTTCTGTTGCAAATGTTCTAGTAGAAAATTTGTGACCCATCATCTACACTGAGTATATCAGAAATGATCTTTTTTTCCTCGCTGACATAGACCTTGTGAGCGACACACTTTCATCTTGAGGCATCTCCTATTCTTATCAAGCTCATATCCTCATCATTGTGCCCATCAGTTAGGTTCCTATCATTTCAAATTATTAATCTTCTCATGCCTTACTGGATAACTAATAAATTATTACTTACCTCGCCCGGTCTACTTCATGTTGCAGTTGTGATAAGTCTGTTTGTGTCACCAACAAAATTCATTGCAAATACAAAACCATCTTGTATACTTTGCGCTTCCTAATTTTATAACTAACCATGATCATGAAAGTTTCATCTATCATGAAATGGTTAGTTTCAACATCTATTAGACTCACACTGGCTCTGAATTGCATATTAAAAGAAAATTGGTTCTCCTAGCTCCTAAACATGGCCAAGTGCTCCAAACATCACTTGGTTTTTTTCACATAATTATATGTCCAATCCCTTGATAGATGACCTATGCTCCAATGTATGAGTTGAGATCCTACACATCACAGATAACATAGGAACTAATGGAACTAAGTTCGAGCAAAGAAACAATAAGAATGAGATCCAAACTTTCATTAAAAACGTCTTTGTTCACAAATTTTGGACATTTTTCAAAGTGTATTTTTCATCCCCAAAATAGGCCAACTGTATAATTTACACAATTACGATTCCAATGTAAGTGAAGGAATCAAAATCTAAGGCCCAAAAGTGCCAAAATGATCGCTAGTGAATTCTTTCTGAAACCATCATCGTTAGCAGTGACATCGATGGAATGTGTGAATAGCATGGTAAACTATGTGTGAATAGCATGGTAAACTATGTCACTAAAAGAATCTCTCCACTCTTCATGTCACAAAAAAAAATGGTACCTCAATCGAATGTCCCTTTGAAATCTTCTTCAATGGGGTAATCAATCAACATACTCAAATTATTTTAAAGAACAATATTTTAAATTTAAATTGAAATTTTAAATCCGAAGTTTACATCAAATGAGGTTTTAAATGAGCCACATCACATAGATCATGTGGGGAAGGGTTTTAATAAAGTTTTCAAGTTTTACTTGGAGAGGAGGGCCCATGGCCCTTGCACCACCCTCAATGTTGTCCCTTTTAAAATGCACACGTCCCTGTTACTCTACTCCTAACTCAAACACACATACTCAACCAACGACCATGCCAAGAATGCTACTGAAGGAGCTGAGAACATTGGCTCTGGTACACTCGAAGGAGTTGTGAACATGGAGGCCTGTACAATACCATGAACAATGGTAGCAGAGTTGTACAAGTCTTCACAAGAAGTTCCAACAATATTTCCGCATTTCATGAGAAGCCTCCCTGCCATATATATTATGTCCTTATATTCGTCTGCGTTAAATATCTACCTGTGACTATAATTCACATGGAGTTTGAGAACCTATTAGTGTTTTAGAAATAATTTCTATCACTCATGGTATTAATAACCGACCTAAAGATTGAAAGGAGTCTACTGACATTATCGTTGATATTGATAATGTCAGTAGTGCTCCTTTACCCAACATTTGCCAATACGTTGATGCCAATCACACATTTAAACGATGACACAACAAAGTTTTAATAGGAACGGTTGGAAGGTTTTTTATGATTGGTGTTTGGTACGGTGAGTTGGAGAAGGAGGGGGAGGAGCCACAACCCATGACACCTCCTCCTAAATGTTTATAATAACATTCAACTTTTCTAATTGAACCCGACACAGACATTCTCTATGATCAAACCAATGCACAATGACTCAATCCAAGTGTACACACAACACTGATGACATGAAGACATGAACTAAGCCTTGATATTGCAATGATCATTTGCAAGTTCTTTCAATGCTGTGAGACTTGCCTCAACCATCTACTCGCCAAAAAAGGAGTCACCTATTTCTCGTTGATAAACTTAGTACGAGAGCTAATCACTTGATCCTCACCAATAAAAACAAGAGAAGTTTGTGCCTTCTTTGTCGATACATACTGGAGTAGTTAGTTCCTTTCTTGCTAATACAATAGTTCATGCCTTTCCTTGTGATACAACAATTCATGATTTTCTTGTTGATATAGCGACATGGCCCTACCAAACTATCTTTCATATTTTGGCCATAACTTTTGACTTGGATGTTCGTTTCATGCATTCCTTATACCGTTGGAAAGGAATTTCCAAGTTATAAAACTTCACAATGATATGATTTGAGAAATTCCACACCAATTGTTCACAGTTTTTAGGATTAATATTTGACAAATTGTTAACAACTCTAAAGAACACAACACCTCAACCATGAGAAGAGAAAATAGGAACTTAATTCAGGGAAGCATATACGAACTCTTAATAATTTAATATTTCAGTTATATAGGTTCAAATGCATGGTTTTAATAGTTTCTTTCTAGGTTACTCTGAGTCACTCATTTTTTGCATGTTGAATGGTTCTAGGTACCAACGCTAAAAGAAGGTTGTACTGAGCAATCCAGATAGGAAACATGTGAGGGAATCAAACCATGAAGGAACAAATGCCACACATCAAAGAAATCTACCAATATGTGTAGTACCCTTACAAACATGATCTATCGCCAGAGATGATAGAGAAACAACAACAAAATAAAATCATAGCGGAAAGGGAGCAATGAAAGGGAATCGAACTCAATTGATCGAAGAATTTTTTTGAATCCCATGATGGTTGAATATCAAACTTGGAGGGAGAAGAGTTTTCAAATGTCAAGACCAGTCTTCATGGTGGGTAAGGTGCACTGTAGAAAGAATCTATGATGGCTCAATGGAACTAAAAGACAAATTCAAAATATAAATGCATATTATACATTAAATCATAAACATTTATGTCCTTGTTCTCTCATCATTACGAAGGAATGATACAAGTTTGTAGATGAAGGTCATCGGGAGAAGTAGAAAGTCCAAGATTCACTTTGAATCTCAATATATACAGAGATTGTATCCAAGTAAGGGGATTTTGGCTCTTTGAACTTTCATGTACTATTATTGAATCTTTTAATGAAGAGAAGTCAGTTTGGCCAAGCTATTTTCTAGAGAGATTTGATTCTCGTGTTGGACGTATTTTGGACTATTTCTTTTCCTTTTGGCTCAACACCCGGGTTGTGTAAGGATGTACTTAATATTGTAGACTACTCTTATGTATGATGGCTGCATTCTTATTTCTGTTCTTTGAAGAGTATTTGTCTAAATTTGTAGGCATAGAATCATAAATGATTTTTTGAATGCTAGATTATTCTATGTTTGTAGTTATTTATTCATATTCTTATCCTTGCTCTCTGTGAACTATTTCCTAGGCCATGAACAGGAGCATGAGTGGTTCTATATTTTGTTTCTAGTTACCTTAGTTTTTTCTAGACACATGCATATTATATTAGTTGCATTTCATTCCTTATCTTATAAAATAGTCATTAGTGGATTAGCCTGCAATCGATGAACCCAAAACTAGAAATGGCTTCCAAGCCAGAATCCAAATGGGTTCCCTATTCCAAACAATGAGAGGTATAATTGGGACTTCTTATCGGGGGTAACCCATGTTTTTGACAAAGGTAATTTTTCCTATGTCAACAAAATTGGTTCTAGAAGGAGGGTCAAATTAAAAGCATGTCCATGTGGAGTCATTTCATTAAATTGTTTTAACTAGCCCATCGCTCCTCTTCGTATCTCTGTATGGGATGACCCTTTGAGTCTTTCGAGACCCATTAGGGGCATCTGAGTTGAGACAATTAATCTATTTTCAAACTCAAAGTTCCATGTTGAAGGGCATGTCTCTGCATTCATGCATCTCAATCCATTTAACATCACTCAATAAATCTTAAGATTGTTCAGAACATTGAAATTTTTCGATTATTTATCCTCGCATTTGAAGGAAAAATTAAAGCCTAGTTTAGGACATTTCTAGTGAAATCGATTCATAGTTGAAAATAATTCATGCAAGTCTTTATCGTTGCTCATGTAGATTATGTTTATGATTAACTCTTTAATGAACTTGAAGAAATCCATAGGCTCAAAAATGAATCTATGGATGATTTCTTTCAAAGACTCATGCATATTCATTATAGATTCCTGAAAGCAAAAAACCTTCATACCAAGAAATATATATATATATTTCATATCCCATGTCTATTTCTAAAGGGTACGATATGATTATATCTCATTCACAAGATTCATATATGATAATGAAGTATAGGGGATACATGATCTCTAATCAACACTTTGTTATTATTGGGGAATAGGGTGTAACATGAAATGAAATAGAGAACAGAGTACTGCAGATAATCGAAGAGGAAAAAAAATATTTCAAAAATAAAGGTGGTGTCTAAAAACACCATTACAACACTTAAGCAGAGCACATTGTGATAAGAAGATCACAGTGGATGTTTCACAGATTGATATGCATGATCTATTTCACAATATCCATGTTGATAATGACCCAAGAGGTCTTCTTTTTATAACCTTAATATCTAACCAACTTCCATAGAATCCGAAAGATATTGTCCACATGTAACTGTCGAATATTAGAGTTGACTTCGCCAAATCCTCTTTGTTGATTCAACTTGACAAGGATGTTGGACCCAACCACCTATGTGTCCAACTCGTAGTCGATTGATGGGTTGGTTGATCCACCACCTGACTATCTTCAACTACTGGTTGATTTTTTGACTGATAGGAATCTCGACTACTCATTTGATTGGTCTAGTGTTCTATTCAATCGCTCGACCAGTTTTATCCATATGTAGATTGACCTCTCAACGAAATGAACCCAGGAGATGTGTGATGAACCATCAATTCTTGATGTTCCAACACCCACCCATAAGAACACATCTATGGAGATTCATGAGGTGAAATTACGTCATTATGAAATTCCCCCATAATTTCATCTTCCTGAAGCCCAAGCATCATGTAGAGCTTGATTAATATAACTTCAACTAAAGGTTGGGTGAAGATATCAAAAACTTGTTCATTTGTTCTGCAATATTCAAGGGAGACAACATTCTCATGAATCGACTATCTCAAATAGTGAGTATGGAGCTCAACATGCTTCATATACTATGGGATGCAGTATTGTCAACAACTTGTATAGCACTCTAGTTATCATAATATATTTAGTTGAGGTCTAAGTAGGAATTCGAAGCTCTCCCAAAATTTGGTGAATCCATATTACTTCAGTACCTTCTTGAACGATGCCGCAATATTCTTCTTCTGTAGTTGACAAAGAGGCTACGTTATGTTTCTTGCATTACCAAACCAAAGGCTTAGTGCTATAGAGAACCATATAGCTAGAAGTGGACTTTTGATCATCATCCTCTCCAACCCAGTTGAAGTCGGTGAAGCTGACTAGAAAACATAAACTTCGACAATAATTGATACCAAAATGAGTGGTACCATTCAGATAGTGAACAATTTGTTTGACTACTTTCCAGTGGCTTTATTTAGGGTCCTACATAAACCTAGAAACCACACTAACATCAAAGGAAATTTATGTTCGATTATGAGTAAGATCAGTAAGGTTGTTGACTAATTGTCGATAGATTGTAGCATTGAATACGAGTGTTTGACATGTTTTTGTAAGATTTACTCCATAATAAAAAGGAGTAGCAAAAGGCTTGCGATCAACCATCTTAAAATGTGTCAAATAGACCCATCACATATTTACACTGATAAATGAAAAATCCATCACAAAGTGGTAATACTTGAAGACCCAAAAAATAATGCAAAGTGCCAAGATATGTCATGTCAAAGGAGTTAGTAAGTTGTTTCTTCTATCTAAGGATGAGATCATTAGTATTTCCAGTCATGAGAAATTCATTTACATATAGAGAACCAATCAAAGTGTCTCCATTGGTATGGAGTACATATAAGTTGTGATCAAATTCACACCGTTCGAAACCAAGTCTAAGAAAGAAATTTTTGATCATAGCATACCAAGATTGGGGATCCTGCTTCAAACCAAAAGTGAATTCTTTATTCTACAAAACAAATTTGAATCTATCACAAAACCAAGTGGTTTTTCCATGAAAATTTCTTTCGATAGGTCTCCATGAAGAAAAGCACTCTTCACATCCATATTATGGATTTACCATCCAAAATGAGAAGTAAGGGAAGGAATTAGTCAAATAGAGTTCATTTTTGCAGCACGGGAAAAGGTTTCAGTGTAGTCAATGCCTTCTTGTTGAAAAAATTCCTTCAAAACCAGGTGAGCTTTATGTTGATCAACAACACCTTCAGAGGTAAATTTGGTTCGGTAGACCCATTGACACTTCACAATATTCTTTCCTTATCGTCGGGGAACTAAATCCAAAGTATGATTATTCGACAAAGAATCGATTTGTTTCTACACGGCCTCCACCCATTCAGGTCATCCTTCAACATATGAGTAGGTAATAGGATCAGATCAAGTACACAAGTCATCAAGGAAACAATGGCATGTTTCTTTTGACTTTGAGTCTATCGTTTAGAGGAGGCATCTCAAGCATCAGCTCCAATATCTTCAATTGTCTTGGTAACACATCTGGGTAGACACGAAACATGTGAACTATGTTTCACTTCAATAGGATGATCAGAATTCGGAGAGTCTTTAGTTGACAGACTAAAAGAAACATAGGAAATTGGACTAGTCGACTGTCTAGTCGAAATAGGGAGAAAGTAGACTATCCATTCGAAGGAATAAAGTGTGGAACAATAGATCCAATGTCAGAGAAAAAATAAATGGGATCCTCTTGTAGTAATATGAAGGAGGCATTCAACAATTTAATACCAGAACAATTCTCATCAAACCATACATTTCGTCTGATAATTATTTTCCATTTGACACGATCAAAGATTCGATAGGATTTCGACTCTTTTGAGTATCCCATCATGATGAAATAGTGATTCTTTTCATCCAACTTATTTCTACAATCATCAGGAATGTGATCCCAGGAAACACTTCCAAACACACAGAGGTGGAAAACTGAAGGCTTATTTCCATACCATCATTCGACTGGAGTCATTGACAAAAAAACTCTAGTCGAGATGTGATTGAGAAGATAATTTTCATGGTATAGTACTTCATCCAAGAAGCGAGGAGGTATATCTTTACCCTATGAAATACATATCTCTATTTCAAATAACATTTTATTCTTACGTTTTGCAATGCCATTATGTTGAGGAGTGTGAAGAATTGACCACTATCAATCAATACCAGATCGAAGCAGGTACTCTTCAAAAGGGAGATTTTCATACTAACCATCATTTTCGGATCTCAAGAACTTGATGGGTCAACCAAATTGATTTTTATTAAAGGCCCATAAATCCTTGAAATTTTCAAAGACAACGTCATTATCTTCAAGAAAAAGACCCATGTGAAATGATAGAAATCATCAATGTAATTAAAAATATATGTTGCACCTACCAATGAAAGTAGATTTATGCAACAAACATCACTATGAACCAACTCTAGTAGGTTTTATGATTTCCATTCTTTTCGAGAGTTGAATGGTGTCTTATGATGCTTCCCAAGAACACAACCCTTACAGACTCCTTTAGGGGGAAACACCTTGGGAAAACCAACAACAATGTTTTGAGTTTCCAGTGCCTATAGAATTCAGAAATTCAAATGTCTGAGTCGTCATTTTTGGGTACATGCTCA
Source organism: Picea sitchensis (assembly GCA_010110895.2). Taxonomy (NCBI): domain Eukaryota; kingdom Viridiplantae; phylum Streptophyta; class Pinopsida; order Pinales; family Pinaceae; genus Picea; species Picea sitchensis. Next base: position 83,138 of record SNQJ01S0028486.1, on the reverse strand, counting down.
ACTACATACTAAGTGACATAATTTTTTTCTCAAAATCACATGTTGACACTTTTTCATGCACCATGCATGCATGCAAACACTTTTGCATGTGTCATGAATGCATATTAGGATCTACATGTAGACAATTTTGCATGTGTCATGCATGGATATTAGGAGCCACATGAAAACACTATTTCATGTGACATGCATGCATCTAAGGAGCCACATGCAGATACTCTTGCATGAAACATGCATGCATGTGAGGAGCCACATGCAACATGCATGCATGTTAGGAGATTTTTTCTATTGTGGAATGCATGATGATTGCATGTTTAAAGTGCTTATTTGAACTTTTTCTTATTATTAGCAACTTTTGACTTTAGTTAATTGTTGCAAGTGGGAGAGGTTGTTTTTCTACTTGATCACGCACATGGAAATCCCAACCTAATGTGCATTAATCCTCATGTGGAGATTCCTATATATTGTACTCATTATCAAGGATTAACACATTATTATTAGAGTTGGTTTCATAGCCTCTTATGTGTGAAGATTGATTCTATTTTTCTCTCTCCTCTCTCTCTTTTGTAATTAACTTGTGTAGTATTTCCTTCTCACAATTAGGTCTTGGATTGTGGTTTAATACTATATTTTATCAAAGCCAATATTGTGAGGGAGTATTCACTTTTATTGCAGGTTTATGGATTATATTGGACAGACCACAAAGAACTATGGATCAATCATCTTTGTCAATGATGTTGACACCCTTCAATTACTTTGAGTGGAATCCCAAGATAGATATTCTACTTAGAAGCAAGTGTTTGTATAGGGTCACCATAGGAACATAAGCAAAGCCTGATTCCGCCGATGAGAAAAATGATTTTCTCAATAGACAAGACATGGCTCTCGGACTTATCTACATGTCTATTTCTTTTGAACTACAATATCATGTAGAGGAGGAATCACTCTCAACTCTGGATTAACTATGGACCAGATTGGAGGTTCTATTCGGGAATAAGGAATAATTTGAAGATTTCATGCAGAATTTTGACAAGATAGAGCCAACAAAAAATCCACCGAAAGATCAAGCCTCTCAGTTTCAAGAGGCTTCAACACAGGTATTTGCACAACTTTTTATTCTATTTATTCGAGATCATGTCTACTCCATTTTAGATCTATTTTGTGAAACACATGTGGAATATATCATGCATACATCTTAGGAGCTGCATGCAGACACTTTTCCATGTGCCATGCATTCATCCTAGGAGCCACATGCAGAGACTCCCATGTATGCATCTCAGAAGTGAAAAGGGGGCCGCACACTTCAGATTCACTTATAACACTTTCTGAGAAGCATTTGCAGGAAACAATTGGATATTTGAATTTCTCTTGGAAAAAATACCCAATTTCAAAAAAACAATCGTCCAAAACAAAGTCCAAGAAGTGAAGTTATTGACATTTTAAATTCGATAGTTTTTGAGGGGTTTTCCAGAAAAAGCCACACGGTTTGCATAGTTTCACCAAAAATTTCCATGAATGAAGGGGATTTGGATCTTCTTCTTTACAGTAAGACAAAGTGGATATATTCATACATCGCAAGGGTGCATATACTTAATAATATCCGTACATATGCCTACATCTTCAACAAAATCTTCACCGAGCATAAACTTGCACAGTTGCAAGGTATCTGTGGGGTGAAGGATATGTTATGGGAAAACTACCTTTCCTTTTGATGCATTTTCCTTCTTCATTCATGTTAGCAACATATTTTGAGGGGTGGGGGTTTCTTCTCATTGGATTTTATTTCTTTACCTCACTTTTGTTCAATTTTTATGCATCCATACTTGTACATGAATACTTAACATGGATTCATATTGTCGGGACCCATCATTGTGCACACCTCGATTTTGTTTCAAGGGGGGTGTTGGGATACATGCTCAACTACATACTCAGTGACATACTTATTTTCTTAGAATCACATGTAGACACTTTTGCATGCACCATGCATGCATGCAGACACTTTTGCATGCACCATGCATGCATCTTAGGAGCCACATGCAGACACTTTTTCATGCGCCATGCATGCATCTTAGGATCCAAATCTAGACACACTTGCATGCTCCATGCATGCAACTAATGATCCATATGCATATACTCTTGCATGTAGCATGCATGCATGTGAGTAGACACATGCAACTTATATGCATATTATGAGATTTTTTCTATTGTAGAATGCATGATGAATGCATGTGAAGTTCTTACTTGAGTTTAAACCACATATTTGACCTTTTTCTTCTTATTAGAAACTTTTGACTTTATTTAACTGTTGGAAGTGGGAGTGGTTGATTTTCTACTTGAGCATGCACATGGAAATCCCAACCTAGAGTGCATTTTTCCTCATGTGGAGAGTCTTATATATTGTACTCATTATCAAGGATTAATACATTGTGATTAGAGTTGGTTTCTTAGTCTCTTATGTGTGAAGATTGGTTATATCTTTCTCTTTCCTCTCTCTCTTTTGCAATTAGCTAGTGTAGTATTTCCTTCTCACAATCAGGTCTTGAATTGTGGTTTAACCCTACACTCATGTTGTCAGACCCCATATTATTATTATTAAATATAAATAAAAATAATATCAGGAATAGAATAATTATCCTAAAATGGTCATAATAAATATTTATTGGAATCAATAATAATAAATAAGTATATAATAATTCTCCTAAAGGGGGTCATAATAAGTATTTATTATGGATATTAGGGTGATTAAAGAGAATGGTAAAATAAGTAACCATAAGTAATGAATAAACCCTAAAGTATAATAATGGACCATAGGGATTGGATTCTTTACCATAGATGGACTCTATATAAATATGGAAAAGGATGAGAAGGGTACATCTCCTTTTATCACATCTCGTTTTGGATGAATCTATAGAGAGGGTAAGGAAAATGATTCACCGATATGGTAGATTGAGGGCTCGGGGGTGACCTTCTACTAAATATTAGAGTAGCAAGGTCTATGGTTGGTTGGAGAGTCACCCCCCCCACTTTCCGTTGTTGTTTCATGTCAAGGATTGTGGTATGGCTGCATTTATGAATTCAACAAGTTGAAGGTAAGTCAGGTTATTCAATAGGTAGACATGTGTTTATCCAAGGGTATATGCAATAGTATTCAATCCCATGAAATCACTTTTCAAATTGTTTCCCCACAATAATCACCACCTGTCCATCCAAGTCTCTTTGTCACTTTACTAGCATCATGATCATTGAGTTTGAAGCTCATGGTTGCTATGGCTCAAGCCATTATGACTTGATGCATTTTAGTTTAGCTTGAAAGAAACAAGGTTGTAATACAAGAACCATTGTTCTCCTTGAATGTCGTAGAATATCAATATATTAACACCAAGTCCAAGAGTACAATATAACCGACACAACCCCATATATTCTTACTAACTATTATCATGCCTAGAAAATAGATTTAACTATGAAAACCTTCTAGAAAATTCCACCAAATGTTTGTAACTTTGTACAATATTTCTCGCTTCAATATTAAGACAAGCTTATCTTTGGCCTTCTTTGGCCTTCTGTTTTGTCTAAATCAACTTAAAAAACACAGAATTCACAATATATTGTTTGAGAAAACCCAATAAAAGAATCCATTATCTATTTATATTCCACATCAAAACAACTTGAAATTTCATGAACTTTTATAATATACCACACATCATGTGAAAATAAGCTTTTTAGGCAACTTTGCCTTACGATAGTAATGCGGATAGATGTCAAAATCCAAATCAATATACATGTTGAGTAAGTTATATAAATATTAGTTAATATACTATAATTAAACTCATCATGTTACAGTAAAGACTTTTTCGAGTTTAGCCTTATGGTGAAAATCCCTAGTGTAAAATAAACACACAAAAATATTAATGCTCCCATCCCGCAAGTAAATTAAGTCTTCACAAAACCAATATACCCACAACATAACAAGGATATTCGAAGATTGATAATGTTGAAATTATCTATATACATAATGGAAACCACTCTCAAATCCTATGCACCACCACAACTTGATGTATTTGGGCCAATATAGTGCTTCTAGAATTTAGAGGAAGCACTTTTCTCCAATCTTGCATGCATTTCTGATAGATTATTAATTGATCCATGTAATAACTATATATTGAAAAAAAAAAAATTCCATGGTTCCCTAGCACAAATAAATTGTTTCAAATATGTATTCTCTCAAAATATTTCTCGTGTCTATCGATCAGGCTTTGGCCTTATTTCTTTGGTGACATGACTCAGTATTGAGCCATCCACCAACATTCCATTTATGTTGTGGATGAGATCAAGTGAAATACATGGGTAGTAGAATAAATACCCCTCAACCACCTAAGTTGAAGGAATTCAGTATTATGCAGTGCAACCCCCTAATTTTTGGGTGCGCTTCTTAAAGAAACTTCGAAGAATAAATGAATAAAATTCATGTGTCACTAAATTATTGATTTTTCTAAATATTTTAGACTCAGATATTTTATTCAGATTTAGGGATGGTTAAAACTATCTACCAACTAAACCATTAGCAATGTTGCACCAACCAAGATTCAAAATGAGATTCATTTACTGTGATTTCACATTTTTTTGGTTTTACAAAAGAATTACATTTGTCATTGTTTTCCTTTCAAATACATCGTGTTAATCTAATATATACCATATGTAGATACATCTATTTTTGACACGCCACTCAACCCGATTTTTGAAAATGGCATCCTAATTACTGCACTGGCACCTACACCTATAATCACCAACACATGAAACCCATGGGAAAACTAAGGACATATTTAAATGAAAAGAATCATATGGCTATTATTTTGATCAAAACATTCAAGATCTTTCTAATATACTAATACAAAATTTATTCATATATATATTTTTTCAATCCATTATTTATGACTTTTTACTCCATAAATAATGTCCCAAAGTTAAAAGAAAGATAAATACATACATTGTCCAATTAAATAAACAATAAATTTTAATTAAGTAAACCCTAATGAAATTTTATCAACATGCAGGGGTAAGGAGATTACCTATGTTGAATAACCTGACTTGCCTCCAGCCCGCTAACTTCATAAATGCACCCATACCCTGATCCTTGACCTTCAATAGCAACAAAAAGTGGGGGGATGACTCTCCACCCAACCATAGACCTTTCTACTCTAATATTTAGTAGAAGTTCACCCTCAAGCCCTCAATCTACCATGCCATTGAATCCTTTTCCTTACCCTATCTATAGCTTCAACCAAAGAGAGATGTGCCAAAAAGAGATGTCATTTTCCATCTTTATATAGATTCCATATGTGGTAAAGAACCCAATCCTTAGGGTCCATTATTATACTTTAGGGTTTATCCAATAGTTGGGGTTACTTGTTTTATCATTCTCTTTAATTACCCTAATATCCATTATAAATACTTATTATGACCCCTTTTATGATAACGATTATATACTTCTTTATTATTATTTATTCCAATATGTATTTATTATGACCATTTTAGGAGAAATATCATATTCCTATTATTATTATTATTATTATTATTATTATTATTTATATTTAATAATAATAACATGGGGCATGGCATATACCCCTCCTCCAAGAAACATCATCCTGAATTTAGCTTGTTAGTTTTTTTTTACTTATCTCACAATCCTCCACAACACCCTCTCTTATTCCCTATACCTTCCAAAACACCCTCTTCTCGACTAGTATAAATCCACCCAAGTTACTACAATAGGCATCAAAATTCCACATCACAACACCGGGGAAGCACACGTAATCTCTAGGCATCCTTCCCAACTTTTTAAACTAGGATTGTGTTGACAGTATTGGTAGTGTGTTTTCATTGATGACAACATGATTTTTAACATGTACAATATTCTGAGAAAAAGGAAGATCAACTAGTGGTAGAAGCAATTTGTGGTCATTGTTGATCACGATAAGATCAACAATGATCCTATGATTCTAAATTTCAAGAGAGGTAGAATGTAGAGAATCCATGTATAAAAGGAATAAATAAGTACAAGGAATTAAGATCTCAAGAGTGTTAGTGATTGAATATCAGTGCATAAATGAATGCGCAAACATTTATTAAAAATATCAGGAGAAATAACGATGAAACAAACCAGAAGTAAGAAACACTAACCAAAGTTCAAAAGGGAAAGCACATTGCAGAAACGTGATAGGGATCAAATTCCCAACAGATCAATGATCTTGGTTCAGTTGGAATCCAAGTATAAACCCAAAATATCAGAAGAGATGACGCACATGAGTTGTCCATTATCATTTTGAGACAGTCCAGGACCGTCAAATTGAGGGGAAGTCAGTGATTGGGAAGAATTAAATCTCAACCAACAAATCTAAAGTAGTGTAACATACCCAGCCACCCACAGGCTGGGGTACACTACCCTCAAGCCCTCCCTTGGAATTCTTTCTCTTACCGATACATTTTTAAAATTTAAGGATGCATAAAAGAAAATATTTTAATGACATGCACAACAGTAGTCAACAAACATGCATAGTCTAAACATTCAATTAAATGATAATTAAATATACAATGGAAATACATTCATATACATGTAAATGATACCATAATATAGAGCACTTATCTTTATGAAAGATGACACCAATTGGATGCAGACCAAGGACGTTCCACCCAATCGTAGACACTATTGTTCCAAAACTCAACATCAACGTCACCACCGAGCCAGGGATATGAATCCACAAAAGAACGATTCCAGAGTGTTACTTTGATTCCCAAACCAGTCAGAACCCAATCTCTCACAGGCTTCCCAACTCTCACAACAATCCAAGTACCCAGCTCTCTTCTACCCATCTTGCACCACCCGAGAAAACGGACCTCCACCCTTCTCTGCCACGCATTCCCTCAGGCAGTCCTTCTCCTTATTTGGGCTCCAGTGCAACTTGTCCAGAATCTCAATGTTGGAACTCTTAGGACTTGCAGTTGTGAGCAACGCTGGACACATGCCAACACATCTCAGGCATGCATGCCTCAAGTCACGACTGGATCACACCAGTGACCACTACAACCCATCATATTGTGGCTAATTCTTCAACAGCTCGATTCCCTTTCCCAAGACAAGACGCGGGCGAGGATGGATCAATGAATGGGTAAGTGGGTACATGAAAGTGCGTGAGGGAAATGAATGAATGTACATGAAATCAGTGAAGAAGCCATCAGTCGAACCCCCCCATCAGACCTGACGCAGGTTTAAGTAACTTCGTGGGGAATCAAGAACCTCATGTCCTTCCCCAAGAATCTCACGTAACAGATCCCCTTCCTTAGACAAAAAGGGGTAATTAAAATAGGAATAAACACTTATCCCCTCAATCCCCCTCTCTTGTGGAATCATAGCCCCCTATAACTCTAGTCCTTTTTTGTCTAGCAGCCAGCCATGTATTTATTATTAACAATGATAAAAAAACATTACATGTCTTGGGCACACTGGCCTTTTAATAATTGTTTGGGCACCCTAGCCTCTCAACATTGTAACAATACATTATTTAAAATGGGGGTTCAAAACCTGGGGTGTTACATCCCCTCCCTCTTATTTTGGCACTATCGTCAGTGCATATACAAAATAGAGATCAAAATATCAAATTTATTCAAAAAGCTGTGGGTACTCTACCCGCATGGCATATTCATGCTCCCAGGTAGCATCTTCAGGACCGTAGCAGGTCCACTAAACTTTTACCAGCTCTATAACTTGATTCCATAGCATTTTGACTTTTCTGTCCAATACCTGCACTGGCTGAACCTGAAAATCTCCCTTTGTCTCTACCTGAATCAAATGCCAATCAATAACATGGTTAGGATCATGTACATATTTATTTAGTAAAGAGACATGAAATACATTATGCACATTCATAGAAGAAGGAAATGCAAGCATGTATGAAACTGGCCCTATTCTGTCCAATATTTCAAATGGACCACATACTCTGGTTGCCAGCTTTGTACAGCTACCCAACTTCAAAGATATTTTCTTGCGCTTCACTTTCAAAAGTACATGCTCCCCTACTTTAAATTCTCTAATTGTCATATTCTTGTCTGCATAAAATTTATGTCTATCTTGAGATGCCTTTAAATTCTTCTTGATCTTGACCACCTGGTCTTCCATGTCCTTGAGAAACTCCGGCCTAAGTACCACTCTATCTGCTAGGTTGTCCCAGCTTACTGGAGTATCACATTTCCTACTGTACAAGGCTTCAAATGGGCTCATTCTCAATGAATCTTGATACCCATTATTATATGGAAACTCAACCAAGTGTAAGTAATCTTCCCACTTAGATGGCTTATCCATCACATACATTCTCAGCATATCTTCAATTATTCGATTGATTCTCTCTGTTTTCCCATCTATCTGGGGATGATATGTTGTTCTAAAGTGTAGATTTGTGCCAAATCATTTAAACAATCCCCTCCAGAAATTGGATTTAAACTTTGTATCTCTGTTCAAGACAATTGTCCTAGGTATCCCATGCGACCTAGAAATTTCCTTCATGAAAATGTCTGCAATATTAGTCGTTGTATGCATTGTATTCATAGGCACAAAATGAGCAGCCTTTGTTAATTTGTCAACCACTACCATGATTGAGTCATGTTGCTTATTTGTTCTGGGTAATCTTGTGATGAAATCCATGTTGAACACTTCCCATTTCTTCAATGGAATTGGTAATGGCTGCAACAAACCCATTGGGTGCCTATGCTTAGCCTTCACCTTCTAACATTCCATACATCGAGCAATGTAATCAACAACATCCTTCTTCATTCTCGGAAAAAAGAACTGGCTTCTTACTGCTGTAATTTTTTTCTGGTAACTGGGATGTCCAACATAAGGAACATTATGCATTTCCTTTAGTACCAAATTCCTCAGTTCTCCAGAACTAGGAACATAGATTCTATTTTTATGCATGAGTAATCTGTCTTCCTTTATCTCATACTCCTTTATTTTCTATTGTACATCTCCTTGCTGTAAGCTTTCCTTTACCTACAGATAATACTGGTCTGTAACAAGACAATGTAAAATTATTCTCTTCAAGTCTAACGGTTGCATACTGACAGCAATAACATGCATGATATGCACTCTTCTACTAAGCGCATCGATAACTTTATTCTCCTTTCCTTTGATATGCTTGATATCGAAGTCATATTCACTTAAAAATTACAACCATCTTGTTTGCCTGATATTCAATGTTGGTTTTTCAAAAAGATACTTCAGGCCAATGTGGTTTGTCCTTAATTTGAATTTCTTCCCCATGAGATAATGCCTCCACATCCTCAAGGTGTGAACAATGGCAACAAGTTCCAAGTCATGTGTGGCATAGTTCCTCTTATGCTCCTTAATCTTTCTCGACTCATATCCAATGACATGTCCATTTAGTGTGAGGGCTCCCCCAAGTCCTTCCTTACATGCGTCTGTACATACCAAAAAAATTTCCTTTGGGTCAACAATCTTTAACACATGTGCACTAGTAAGTAATTCCTTCAACATATTAAAATTATTTTCATGCTTGAGTGTCCATTTCCCTTCTTTTGCAACAAAGTGATGGGATGAGAAATCTTAGAGAACCCTACTATGAACCTTCTGTATTAGCCAACTAATCCCATAAAAGATCTGGCGTATGACACATTTCTAGGTGTTGGCCATCCTCTAATGGCTTCGATCTTCTTTGGATCTACAACTATGCCCCGCTCTGAAATAATGTGTCCCAAGTAATGGATCTGCTTTTGATAAAAAGAACACTTACTCAACATGGCATACAACTGATGTTCAATACTTGCAATACTAGTCTTAAGTGATGTTCATGCTCTTCTTCAGACTTAGAATAGATAAGTATGTCATCCAAGAATACTATGAAAAACTTATCCAAATAATTTCTGAATATGCCATTCATTAAGCACATGAAGACAGTTGGTGCATTGGTCAGTCCAAATGGCACCACTACAAATTCATAATTCCCATACTTGGTCCTAAAGGTTTTCTTATGAATGTATTCCTCCTCGATTCTTACTTGATAGTATCCTGCCCTCAATTCAATCTTTGAGAATATCTTTTCTCCACTTAGCTGATCAAAGAGGTCATCAATTCAAGGTAGAGGATACTTGTTCTTTATAGTTCACTTGTTCAGTTGTCGAAAGTCAATACACAGCCTCAAGGTTCCATCTTTATTTTTGACGAAAAGTACTGGTGCTCCCCAAGGTGAAACACTTGGACGTATGTACCCTTTCTTCAACAATTCCTCCAAATGAATTTGTAATTCTTTTAGCTCTAGTGTGCTCATTCTGGAAGGTGTTTTTGACATTGGGGCAGCTCCTGGCACTAAATCAATTGAGAAATCTATCTCCCTTCTTGGTGGCAATCCGAGTATTTCTTGGAATACATCTTTAAGTTCCTGTAGTACCGAGAAATATTCAAGGCTTGGCCCCTTTTTATTTTCTGTCTCTTCCACATGAGCTGCATACAATTGACATCCTTTCCTAAAACATATTTTTAACTGTAAGGCTGAAATATCCCTTATAGAGATGGGTCTTGGAACTCCTTTCACAATGCTCTATTTTCCATTTCCATCAAGACATGTGAATTTCCTGTTATGAAAATCTAGGACAACATGATGTTTTTCCAGCCAATCCATTCCAATCAGAATATCATAAGACCCCAATGGTATGATATTTAGATCAATACTATTATTCACACCATTAAGACTTATGGAACAACTTCTGACCATGTCATGGATTCTTCTTTTGGTTCTAGTGACTAACTGGACCAAACTTGCTTTTCCAAGTTTACTTTTCTCCAAATGTAATCTATCCATTATCTTAGGATCAATGTAACAATGACTTTCTCTTGAATCAATCAAAATAGGAACAGGATGATTTATGATCTTACCTTCCACCTTGACCATATTGGATTGGTACTATGCTTGTCGATCATCTAAATCTACATAGATTATTCCCATATCTTAGATTGTTGTAGCCTCTTGAATGTTGTGCACAGTCTTCACTCTATCCTTTATGTGTGGGAAATACTTGTACAAGTGATCTTCCTTGCATCCCCAACATTGGATTGGTGGTCTTCCCCTTTTTCCCAAGGAATATTCTTTCTTGAAATGTAACGAAAATCGAGCACACACAAAAACCAAGATAACTTGAATAAGGTTATCTGTATTTATTCAATAAATTTAATAAGAGATCAAATAGCTTTCTTATATAGGTTACAATCAAGTAGAGTCAAACCACTTTATGAATGTGGGATAAAGTGAAAATATAAGCTAAAAGCAAATATCTGACTCAAAAGCAAATAAATTAACCTAAAGTCACTTTGACTTTATTAATGCTTAAGTCTAATTTCTAGTTGACCATTATAAACTAATATTTAATTTAACACCCTCCCTTAATGTTCAATCTACTCACTACACCAAGTTTCTTTCGAAATTTTACATGCTTTTTGGGACCCAAAGACTTGGTGAAAATGTCTGCAGTTTGATCCTCTATAGGACAATATTGTAGCTCAATAATTCCATCTTCTACAAGACGTGTGATGAAGTGAGAGTGTGTATCAACATGTTTGGTACGCTCGTGGAAAACTGGATTCTTGGCAAGTTTCATTACCCCTTGATTGTCACAGAACAAGGGTGTAGGCTCTCTCTACTACATCTGCATATCTGATAACATCCTCTTGAGCCAAACTGCCTCGCATGCACCTTTCAATGCTCCTCGATACTCTGCTTCTGTCGATGAAAGGGTGACTACATGATGTTTCTTGTTGGTCCATGTGACTGCACCCATGCCAAGGCTGAAGACATATCCAGAAGTGGATTTTCTATCATCAACAAAACCTGCCCAATCTAAATCTGTATACCCACACAACCTCGGGTCTTTGCTCCTACTGTACAGAATACCAAAGTCAAGTGTCCCTTTCACATATCTCTGCACTCGCTTCGCTGCTGTCCAGTGGTCTACTTTCATCATTGTCATAAATCTGGAAATGAAGATCACAGTGAAACTCATATCAGGTCTAGTGGTTGTAAGATATATCAAGCTGCCCACTAGCTGTCTATATAATGACTCATTGATTGCCTTTGAGACAGTCTTGGCTGAAAGTTTCAACCCTTTCTCCATAGGTGTAGAGGATATTTTTCAATCCTCCATCCTGAACTTATCCAACAAGCTTCTGGCATAATTTTCTTGTGATACAAAAATGTTTCTCTCTGTTTACCAAACTTCTACACCTAGACAATAGTGTAGCAGGCCTAGATCTGTCATGTCAAATTCTCTGCTTATGTTGGATTTGATCCATGTAATTGCATCTTCCTCACTACCTGTAATAATGATATCATGCACATATAAAACTAGAAGAATGATCTCATTACCAACTCTTTTGACATATAATTTGGAATCTGAAGGACTCCGCTGGAACCCTTGCTGAACCAAATACCTATCAATATTGATGTACCATGCCCTCGATGCCTGTTTCATACCATATAGATCCTTATTTAGTCTGCAAACTAGATGCTCCTTCCCTGCAACCTGAAACCCCTCTGGTTGGAACATGTATACCACTTCCTTCAAATCTCCATTGAGGAAGGCACTTTTCACGTCCATCTGGTGGACCTTCCAGCCTTGTTGTGTTTCCATGGATAGAACAAGACGAATAGTGCTCATCTTCGTTGTAGGAGAAAAATTCTCCTCATAGTCAATCCTTTCGCAACTAACCGTGCTTTGTACTTGTCAAGTGTACCATTTCCCTTGTACTTGACCTTGTACACCCATTTGCAGCCAATGGGTTTCTTCCCTGATGGAAGAGTTGTGAGATCCCAAGTCTGATTTATCATCAAACTTTCATGTTCGGCCTCCATGGCCTTTTCCAATTCAAGTCTTCCTTTTGCTTACTTGAATACCCGAGGCTCATAGATCTCCTGAATATTGGCCATAAGAGAAAATTTGACTGTGCCAGTCTGTTGTTTACTCTTACCTCATGATGATCTTCCCTCAATCATCTCTCCTATCCGAACATATCCAATGGTGTTGTTCCACCACTTGGGTCTTTTGGAATCCCTGGCTGTGAATTCAGTATTGCCACAATGACTTGGGATTCCTTCTTCAGAATGTATTGATCTGACTGACCTAGGAGACTCATCCTGTTCTGATTCCTCATCATCATGCTCAGAATCTTTCCCCCCTTCAGTTGGAGCTATCGGAGGCTTGACACCTGAATCTTCAATGACTTCTGGCTGCTCAGTAACTCTGAATGTGGGAGGAGTATGGAAGGGTCCAACCTCCTCATCAATAACAACATCTCTGCTAAATATCACCTTATCAGTGTCAACATCAATTAATTTGTAAGCTTTATGGGTGTTGTTGTACTCTGTAATCATCATCTTCTTACTCTTCGGATCTAACTTGTTTCATTTCTCAGCTGGAATCCAAGTGTAAGCAGTAGAACCAAAGACCTTCAAGTGACTTACTTTGGGCTTTCTTCCAGACCATGCTTCCTCTGGAGTCTTCTGCTTTACCGCCATCGTGGGAGATCTATTCAGCAAGTACACTTTTTTGAATACTGCCTCTGCCCAAAACTTGTTAGGAACACACCTGTTCTGCAACATACATCTGGACATCTCTGTGATAGTGCAGTATCACCTTTCAACCACCCCATTCTGTTGTGGAGTATAGGGTGTGGTGTATTGTCTCTTGATCCCATGTTTAGCACAAAAATTATTTAATTCTTTGAAGCAAAATTATCCACCATTATCAGATCTAAGAGAGGTAATATGACAACCTGACTCATTCTCGACTAATGCTTTAAAGTTTTGAAATTCTTTAAACACGTCAGACTTCAACTTCAAAAAATACACCCACATTTTCCTACTAAAATCATCAACAAACAGAAGGAAATACCTGGCACTGGTGATTGATGTCGTCTTCATTGGTACACATACGTTTGCATGAACCAACTGAAGGACCCTCTGTACTCTCCAAGCTTGTCCTTCATCAAATGGAACTCGATGTTGCTTCCCTACCTAGAAAGCTCCACAAACTCCCTGAATCTTCTGTTGAATGTCTGGAAGTCCATCTACCAGTTTCTCTCGTGCCAACTGAGAGAGGTAGTTAAAATTGAGGTGCCCATACCTCTGATGCCATAGTGTGCAGAAGTTTGATGCACTCTTTGCTGCTAGTGCATGCTCTTTTCCCTACCCAATATCCACCAATCTGAATAGACCATGGTCCTCCACACCAAGAGCAACGATCTTCTTGGTATTCTTATCAACGATATAGCACTTGTGATTGCTAAAGTTGACATCCAAGTGAGGAGAGTGCCTCATAATCTGACTAACTGAGAGGATATTAAGCTCCATACCTGGCACATAGTGGACATTGAGAAACATAAGCATCTTTCCTCTGAAGGAAATCTGAACATTCCCCTTGCCAACTATATTATACTCCTCGCCTCCACCGAAGTTCACCGAGTCTTTGGATGGACTAGGTGTAAACTCTGTGAACCAATATTTCCGATTGGTGAAATCCCTAGATGCGCCTAAATCAACAAACCAAGAAGATGACTTGGACTGATCTGCTTGTGTACAGGCCATAAAGGCATAGAAGGCTACCTCCTTCTCCTCCGTGTGGTCTGCGACATGGGCCTTATGATGATACCCTCTGTGGTTGTGCTTCTGATATGCCAACCACTTTCTGTAGTGCTTCTTCATATGGCCAGTCTTTCCATAGTAATGACAAGTGATGGTCTTTGGTATTTTTGTGGCATCCTCATCATTACCTGGACCAGGTTTCCTTGTCCATTTGCCTTTGCCTTTAGCTTTGGCTGCAAAGGCTTACTCTGAACCCTTTGTCTCACTACTGCTCCCAAACTGCTTCTTCCACCTGTCCTACTGTAAGATCTTATTGGATAGCTCTCCAAAATTCAGGTCAACGTATGTAGCTGTGATGTTCAGGGTCTCAATGAAGTGCTCGCAGGACCTTGGCAAGCTGTTCAGCGTGATCACCACCATGTCCTCTTCTGCCATATTCTGACCAATGGCCTCCAACTGCTCCTGGATGTCCTTGATCTTGAGTAAGTGCTCTTGGAGAGAGGCGCCCTCACTCATCTTGATCGAGAACAACATATTCTTTAAAAAGAATGCTCGACCCTTATCTGAAATCTCATGGGTCTCTTTCAATTGTTTCCAGATCGCTGCAACAGTCTTCCCATTTTGAACATCAGGTAGCATCTCATCTGTCACGAAAAATTTGATCATCATCATAGCCTCTCTGTCTTGGACATCAAACTTGTCCTGGTCTTTACCTACAACCGTGGGACGAGGACTTGTGCCCAGAACAACATCTGACAGGCACCGGTATGCAAAAATGGCCAACATGCGTTGCTTCTAGGTATTGTAGTTCTTCCTAGAGAACTTTTGGTTGCCTTCCAACCCGATGTTGGTCAATGTAACCATAGATGATCATAAAATATTGAACTTAGCAGATAAATAATGGAAAAATACCTACAATCTGGATTTTAAAATTGAAAATCAAATGAACCTAGCTCTGGCTTATCTGAAACCCTTTCAGCTCCTTAAGTGTGCTACATTGGCGATCCCTCGTTCCGTCACTGCTGACAATAGTCCCTAGGTCTTCACACGCTCCCATATTCCATGGCCCTAACCTACTCGGATACCATGTAACGGAAATCGAGCACACACAGAAACCAAGATAACTTGAATAAGGTTATCTGGCTTTTTTCAATCAATGAAATAAGAGAGCAAATAGCTTTCGTATATAGGCTACAATCAAGTAGAGTCAAACCACTTTATGAATGTGGGATAAAGTGAAAATATAACCTAAAAGAAAATATCTGACCTAAAAGAAAATAAATTAACCTAAAGTCACTTTGATTTTATTAATGCCTAAGTCTAATTTCTAATTGACCATTATAAACTAATATGTAATTTAACATGAAATCCCTCTTAGCATACCGATCTTAACGATTTCTATTAGGCTCATTCTTGTTGAAGGAAGGTTTGAATCCTTTCCTCCTCTGATCGAACTTCTCTTTATTCTTATCCTTCCAAGATTTATGCAGAGATTCTCTTCCCTGGCCTTGCTCATATAGGTATTTAGCCTTCCTAATGGCTTCAGTCAAGGTCTTGGGCTCATCATACTTGATATTTTTCTTATAAAAGGTTGGCAGTCCACTTAGAAATCTATGTATTTTCACTTTCTCATCACCAATGAACCTGACATACTTTAACAATCCCAATAACTTCTTCTTGTACTCTACCATAGTCATGCTTCCCAACCTGAGTTTAAAGAATTCCTGCATTTTCTTGTCATAGAAATGCTCTGAGAGGTACTCCTTCTGGGAGTACTTCTTGAACTGCTTCCAAGTGATCCTACTTTCATTATCATGTTCCACTTACTTTATTTGGTCGCACCACAATACATCTTTCCCGTGTAAATGGTAGGTGGCAATCCTGGATTCCAGATTTGATGAATAGTTATGCAACTGAAAATATCTTCGGAGTCCAAGAAACCATGCTTCGACATCATATTCCCTTTCTCTTTCACCATCGAAGGAAGGTGGCTTGATCTTCCTCATATCTCCTTGTAAACTATCTACCTCTTGTTTCCTTATTTTTTGTCTAATAGGAGACACCTATGGACTACTTGTGGGATCTTCCGATGCATAAAAATTTCCTTCTGAGTAAGGAGGTGAGTGGTGTCCATGAGCTCTACTAACACTTCTGGAATAACTAGCTCTTCCACGATCATCCCTTCTTTCATGGAACTTTCCTTCTTCCTCTTGTCTTGAGTTTGATCCCTTCTTTGTTTGTCTCTAAAAATGATTTAAGCTCTGCAACACTCAAGCATTTATCTAACTTTGCTATCTCATCAGTCTCTCGTTGTCGGCTTTGTAGCTCTGCACTTCCATCTTCAAGCTTCTTACCATTTCTATTAACGTTTCCTGCTCTCCTTTTCCCTTGCGTCTATTGGAATCTGTCTTTGCATTACCAACTCTGGTATTTTGTCCTTCGGCCTCCTTATAATGATTGGAGGATCCCTCACCTTCTTCCATTTCCTTAATACGCATCCTGAGTAGATGTGTTTAAACCACTTAATTCTGCAAAATGTGCAAGCGACCATTTTGTTAGAATTATGCATATGATAAAACAAATTCCAAACC
>SNQJ01S0028486.1:30066-60708 GCA_010110895.2 Picea sitchensis | reverse complement strand
CATATTACATTAGTAATGTTATTTTATTTATGTCGGCTTTATTCCATTAGTTGTAATTATACCTCCTAGTCTCCTATATATACCATGGAGACATTTTCATTTGGAATCATCTTGTACTTGAACATTTATGTGGGGTAAAAGGAGGTTGCCCCCTTGAAGAGGCTTATTATCTGAAATTATCTCTTTTTCAAGGCATTGAGTACTTATTCTGAGGTTTTTCTATGCTATATTGATATTTGGTTCTTAACAATTTGGGATTCTGAAATGCCCCACCCTTTTCTTGACAAGACTATCCACTCCCACTTAATTTCAACGAGATTGGTTCACACCCCCAATCTCTCAAACAACCACACCTAAATTTTTTTTAAAAACTCACTAAGTTTTCCTCCACAGGAGGTACCAAAAGAAATTTTTTAATCTAGGTAGGATCTCAGGGATAGGCATCCAAATAACCCCCCATTATCTGGTTCCCACATCGTCAAAACAATAGAAGTTGACAAATAGGGAACTTTTAAATCCTCCAAGTCAAGTGTTCCTGCACCATAAGGCAAGGAGATACCCATGAAGGGTTGAAGGCCAAGGTATGGTTTTCTATGGATCTCCCCTTGAGGCACCCACCTCTTGGACGGGATCCATCCCGTGACCCATTTCTGAGGTCGAAAATTTAAATGCCGCACTTTGACCGAGGTACCTAGTGACCCAAATTTAGGACATCTACCCAGGTGACAATTGTGGGTTGCAATTGCACCTTGATCAGATTTTGTGTGGATATTGGGAAATATTTCCATCTCTTTTGGTATATTCCCCCTCTACCCCTCATTATAACTGATTACTTCATCCTTCACTAGTTTCTCTTCTGGTGGCTTCAGACCCCACTGTCGAGTGCTACTGGAAGGTACGGTGCTATTTGAGAGGAAGGACATTACGTCTTTTATGACATGAGAATTTGTTTTCTTTGGTCTCCCACGTGGACGAAATCCACCTATCCACATATATGCTTCTTTATCAAATTGCTTTATGTATGATGCCCTTCTGATTACATTTGATTGAGAAATATATTGTGAAGGTTCAAAAATTGCAGCAAAGGCTCGTGTTTATTTATTTCTCTCACCACCATTCACACACATCCACTCATCTAGTTGGACATCATAGGGGACCCACAGAACCCCCGTCGTTACAGATTCTTTCTAAATCTCCCTCCTATTCTAGGGGGAGTTCCTAGTCTTGCCAACTCATTGGCTCCACCTTCTCACACCCCTGTGAGTGCCACTATCTTGGGATAAACTTTGCTTGGTTCCACCTTACTTGGGTCCACTTCCCAAGGTCAACCATCCACTCGCTCTCCTTTACACGGAAGCACGGGGCCAACTTCTTCTCAAGGGGGAATTTCAAACCCACCTAGTCCCCTCCAAGGGTCAGGTACCCAGAACCCTCACACTATGGATAGAATTAATCCTCTACCACCACCTCATATGCCATATTTGGCTTCCCTCAACATATCGTATCTGACTAAACTCACCAATGATCCCATATTGCACAACCCCACATGGCCTGCAATGCCTACCAAACTCCCTTCAAACATCCCCAAGTTTGCAGGAAAAGCAGGAGATGATCCCGCCAGCCATATCATGACCTTTCACCTATGGTGTTATTCAAACAACATCATGGAGGATTCTATTCGATTGAGGTTATTTCAATGCATGTTCACTGGCCCATCAGCCAAGTGGTATGTAGAAGAAAAATCGAGGTCCCACACGACCTTTGAATCCTTGGCCAAAGAATTTTTGACCTTCTTTCAACTACCCATTCATCATGAAAATGGCGTTGAACTACTCTCAAAATTCAAACAAACCTCCTCCACACACATTGCTGACCACATTCATGAGTGGCGTCGGTGATGTAGTCTCTGCAAAGCTGATGCTACCCCCCAACAATGTCGCAATTGGTTCCTCAAATCACTTGTTTCCCTCCTTGCCAAAGATGTGGCCACCACCTTCCCCCAGTCTGAAGAAGAAGCCATTAGAAAGACCCAACAATTCGAACTCATGTATGCCCCATCCGAATACCTATACATGATACTCCCAGATGCCCCAATACCCATTCCATTCGACCAAGACAAACCTGGAATGTCTCACTCAGCAGATGGATTGATTGGTAACACCACACACCACAACCTCAACAACCACCCATGTATGGCACACCCTAATATCCATCGACATATGAAGGAATCCTTTATTATCCTCCTCCCCCTTATCAACAACCATACCCTGTTTCCCTGCCTCCACCCATAAGTGGACCCCCGTCGACACCCATAATATGCCCACCTATCCAACCAAGTTCTGGTACTCCCTCTACCTCAGCCTATACCCTAAGCACTAGTGAAAGAACCATGGCTTCCTATGTACCTTATGGATCATTACCACAACATAATATGTACTTTCCATTTCTTGGCCCTCCACAGCCCATGGCTCCACCACATGGACACCCACACGCTGGGGTTAATTTTGTTCATCCCTCTCCCATTCAACAATATCAAAATTTTGAACAACGGAATATGGCCAACCCGACCCATTAGCCAAATAATGCCAAAAAGAAAGGAAAAAAATAGAACAATAATAATCCAGGGCAAGGAGGAAACCATCCCCAACAAAACCAACTGGCTAGGGCCAACCAGAATCCAGGGAACCAGAACCCTCAAGGGCGCAATAATAAAAAATGCCAAGGGAAAAATAACAACAACCTTCAAACCAACTTCCGTTGTGCCCTTTGCGGTGATTTTGTTCACGATACTCACCATTTCCCCCAAATCATTGACTTTAAATGGATGAAAGACTCTATGAATGGACCACGCCCCTCAACACTGCCTTCCCCTCCACAGGTTCCACAACAATATGTGCAACAACAAGCCCCAACCGTGCTACAAAACCCCATTCCACACCAAGGGGTGATAAATACCCAACAAGACATGCAACCTACCTCACCATAGTTTGGATAGTATCCCAATACGGTTAATCCTGTCGATCACACTATCCTCCTCACCAGTGAGGATGAAGTCCTTCTGCAAATGCATAGTCGTCAATATAGCACACCCCTTGAGTCTTCTCCCACCACCTCGGAAGAAACCCCAGTCACAAATGGACCCCCTTTAATGATTCCTCTCCCTAATACTGAAATACCCCTTCGTATTCCTCGCATCCCATTGCGCAGGAATGTCCATAACCCTCAGGCTAGGGTGGCTCATAATTACAGTTTGGTCGATGACTTGGCACAATCTCTGGTTGCCATGTCAGTCTTAGAAGTCCTTCAAACTTGTCCCACTCAGTGTAAGTCCTTACTTTCCGCCTTAGGGGTAGTCGACCTTGTTGATACCTGACTCATCACATTTGATATCGACAGCGGAGAACCTCGCCTCCTCGCTCTTATCACTTTTCAAATCCCTGTGAAAATTCAGAACATTACATTTCATCGGTGCAACATTGATGAAGGTGCATCCACATGTATCATTTTCAAATCCGTATGGAAGAAACTTGGTTCCCTCGAACTCATACCATCTTCCATTACCTTAAGAGCATATGATGGATGACCATCTTCTCCCAAAGGGCTCTTCCAAAATGTCCCTGTCGAATTCGAGGGAAAAACCATTCTTATTGACATTGAGGTTATTGATGCCCCACTCGATTACAATATCTTATTCGGTCGTAGTTACATGTATGGTATGAAGGTAGTTTCTTGTTCTATATTTCGAACCATGATGTTCCCCCATAACGGGAAGATCATTACCATCGATCAGGTTTCACATTATGAGCCTAACCCTTCTGCCAACATCGATATTATCCTTCCCTTCGTCCAAACTAATCCTGATACATTCCCACTCATTGAGATGGGCCCCGAAATTTTCAAAGACCCATCCTTGCTTTGGACGTACCATGGTGCACCACCGCTCATTCATCCTTCCAATCAAGTATGTGTTGTCTCATCCAACGAAACTGAAATTCGAAATACCACCCCTCCCAGTGAGGCCTCTCTTATATCTGACGTCCCACTAGTCACATAACTTCTTCCTCAGGAATTACCTGAAAACCCTCCACCTTCACCTATTCTTGATTCCACATTACGTCAAGACCACATCCCAGTTTGGGAGACACTCCCCCAAGCTCTTACTCAAATCCCCTTATTTTATCCCCCACCAGGCGTACAATCTTTCCAAGTAGTCACCATGCTTACCCTCCCCAATATGGTGCTATAAATCCCAGTGTGGTATCTACATCCACCATCCATGGACCCTCAACCATCCCTCCCTCCTCAAACCAAAGGAATTCTGATGTAGATTCCAGTACCTACTCTCGCCGTACCACCAACACCCTCACTCACTCACACCACTGCTATAGTTGGGGGAAGACGAAAAAATAATGAGCCCACTGCTCCCCTACCCCCACACATCCAACCTCCTTTCACACTATGCGAGAAAGACAGACACCCCACCATCAAATGCCCATCTCTACGATATCTACACAATCTAATTCAACTCAATCAAGAACCATCATCGCTCGTCACTTCATCAAGTACTATCACCACCTCCCTTAACGCAAGTAGCAAAGGACTGCAAACCAAATTCGCTTGTGCCATCTGTTTAGAATATGGCCATTATACACACCATTTTCCAACACTACCTCAATTCCGACAGACACTAACAACAGTATTCCAGATCTTTCAACAAGAACCCACCCCATCTGCATCACCCTCACCAAATGTCACTGACATCCATTATGTCACGACCTCATTCAACGAACGTATGAGATTCCCTTGTTCTCTCTGTGAATCGTTAGATCATTTCACATATCAATGTCCTATGATCATTGAATACAGACAATGCCAAATGGCCCTGATTCAAAATCCTATCCCCCCCTTGCAGAATTGGTGATTAACCCTACTCCATCACTAGAGGTTTGTCATATTATTTCCCCTAAGTCTGAAGCACTCTCTACTCCTCCATGGTTCTTGGATGATTTATACGAGGATTTACCACCAAATCCCCCCAATTCTCCAGTTCATTTTCCTACAGAAACTTTACGCCTGACTACCATTTTTAACCAACAATATCTCGATATTTGGTTTATGTTGAGCGAAACATCGCAATCCCCTTGCCTCAAACCCTCTACTTCTTTACCACCAGGAGACAATGACACAGTGACAGTCACTGTTGTCACTCCTCTCGATCCCCTATATTCACGATAGTTTCACTGTGATGAAGATATCTTGGAGGAGTTAACTACCCCTGATTTCCCATGGGATGCGCTCCACCACAAAGTGATCTTTCTTTCAAAGGAAGCCTTCACACCTCCTAACCAACACCCCATATACGCAGTCGAAACCAAATATTTTCTCCCATCAGGGCATATAGATTGGTTCAATAACCCTATCCCTACCCATGATGCTTTTGAAGAAGGCAATATGGCCAATATTTCCCCTACCATCAAAATCGATATTTCCATCAAATCTGGAGTCATAGAGGAAATCACCATTGGCCCCGCATGCTCTCCAGAAGAAATCACTGCCTACAAAGCTCTCTTCTAGGAATAACGAAACATTTTTTCCTAGTCATACATAGAGATGCCTAGTCTTGATCCCTCTATTGTCGAACATCGCATTAACACCTAGCCTGATATCACACATGTTCACCAAAAACAATGCCCACTAGACCCCTCCAAAGAAGAAGCCATCAAAGCCGATATTGAAAAATTACGTGTTGTTGGGTTCATCTACCCCATTGCCTATATGTCATGGGTCTCCAACCCTATCCCCGTTAAGAAAAAACAAGGCACCAACCGTGTCTGTATGGATTTTTGCGATCTCAATCACGCCTGTCCCAAAGACAACTTTCCAACACCCTTCATTGCCCAAATTATCGATGACTGTGCAGGTCACGAGGATTTATCCTTCATGGACGGTTTCTCTGGCTATAACCAAATCCAAATCCACCCAACTGATCAGTACAAAACTGCATTCACTATCCCCTGGGGCACTTTTGCATATCATTTCATGCCTTTTGGCCTAAAAAATGTTGGCGCTACTTTCCAAGGCACCATGACATACATTTTTCATGATCTATCTCATATCATCCTCGCATACTTGGATGACCTCACAGCTCGATCCAAGAAACACACTCAACATCTCGATGATTTACGAATCATCTTCTAAAGGTGTCGTCAATACAACATTCGCTTGAACCCCCTCAAGTGCGTATTCTGCATCACTTCTAGGCACCTCCTTGGGTTCATAGTTTCCCAATGTGGAAGTATCATGGACCCCCTCAAAGTCCAAGCCATCACAGAAATTCCACCCCCCTCAGAATTTACACCAACTACAGAGCCTACAAGGCAAAGCTAACTTTTTACGATGCTTTGTCCCAAATAATGCTACTCTTGCACATGGCTTCCTTCGCTTACTTCGTCATGACATCCCATTCTAATGGGATAAACATGCCCAAACCTCTTTTGATGATCTTAAAGCGGCCCTCTCCAATGCCCCGTTGATTAGTCCACCTAACTATAACCGCGCCTATCTCCTCTACATATCAGCCTTAGATGTTTCAGTAGTAGGAGTGCTCGTCCAAAGAGGGGATGATGACCATGAGCATGTGATTTACTACATTAGTAAAAACCTTTCAGGGACACCCTTGAAATACAATCAAGAAGAAAATCTATCCCTTGCAGTTGTCCTCATAGTCTATAAGTTGCACCATTACATTTTGTTTCGAACTACCAAAGTCATAGCAGATTCCAACCCCATGCAATACTTGGTTAGTCGTCAACAAATTAATGGTAAATTTTCTCGATGGATCATCATCCTTCAAGAGTACGATCTCAAATTTTCAACACCCAAGAGAAAGAAAGCCCTCATCCTTGCCGAACTCATCATGAATTTTCCCTCCGATACTACCAGTTCCCTCGTCAATAACAACTTCCCCGACGAACATCTCTTTTACATCCCCTCGGATGAACCTTAGTACGTCGATCTTCTCGTCTACCTCCAAACAAAAAAATTTGGAAACCACCTCTCCAGAGACGATCATCAACATATTCGTCACCAAGCGCCATGCTACCTACTCATCGATGATGTCTTATATCGACGAGGCATTGACACTGTACTCCGTCGCTGCTTAACTATCGACGAGTCCGATCGAGTCTTGAACGAATGCCACAACGATGCTTGCGGGGGCCACCTCTCAGAGATGTCCACCGCTCATAAAATCATTTACGTCGGTTACTTTTGGCCTACATTGTTTCATGATTGTATCCACACAGTGAAACAATGTGACAAATGTCAGCTTTATGCCAACAAAGCATGAGCATCACCTACTCTTTTACACCCAGTCATCATTGTTGGCCCCTTCTGCAAATGGGGCATAGACTTCATGACTTGCAACCCTTGATCCAACAATGGACACAAATACATCGTCGTTGGATTCGATTACTTCACCAAGTGGGATGAATCCATGCCTACCTTCAACAACACCACCAACACTGCAACGTGTTTTTTATTTAATCACACCATTTCCTGCTTTGGAGTACCACTACAACTAGTCTCTGATCACGGGAAACATTTCGAGAATGAGATTTTCGTTGAACTCTCATCCAAGTTAGGATTCTCCCACGAGTTTGCCTCCCCATACTACCCTCAGTCAAATGGGAAGGTTGAAGCAATCAAAAAATTCCTCAAAACCATGTTGCAGTGCATGGTTAACAAACATAAGACCAATTGGAATCATATGTTATTTTCCGCGCTATGGGCTTATCGCACGGCAGTGAAAACTGCCACTGGTTTCACACCATTTCATCTAGTCCATGGGGTCGAGGATACTCTTCCTTTCAAGTGATAAATTCCCACCTTACACACCATTATTGAGATATTACCTGACAGTGCTCCAATGGAGCAGCGTTTGCTGAAATTAGAATCCTTGGATGAACATCGTCGATCTTTATTACAGAATAATGAGGCAGCCAAAAAATGGTCAAAGGCCACCTTTGATTTCCATGTCAACCTTCGCTCATTCAACGAAGGTGACCTCATCCTTTCTTACGATATCGCTCATGATACCCTCGGCTATGGAAAATTCGAGTCACTATGGCATGGACCTTATATCATCCAACATTTCCTTACTAAAGGCGCGTACGTTCTGGCCTCCCCCGAAGGCCACCCTCTCAAAGAACCCGTCAACGGGTTGTACTTAAAGAAATTTTACGCCTGAGCGTAGCCATTCTACATTAGGCTTTTTCTTTTTTTACGTTTTTGTAGTGGTTTTAATCTTATTTCATCCATACCTCACGTCTAATCTATCACTCGTGTTATTGACAGATGCTACCAACCTACCACATTGGTTACGCTGACAGAGCCAGTCATTGGACACAGAATCTCACTTCGGCTGCTTGGGCCCTCTATTCACCCTCACATGAACTGCTCCACTACAACAACATATGTTTAGGCCCAACCACCAACAATCAAGTAGAATACACCGTTTTCATTGGTCTCCTCGCTGAGCCCAACCATCGCCATATTCATCACCTTAGCATTCTATTAGATTCCCAACTAGTTTTCCTCCAGCTCAATAATCTGTACCGCGTTCGCAATCCTTGCCTCTTCCTCAAATACCTGCAAGTTAGAATTTTATATCGACATTTTGATTCCATCACATTTACACATATTCCAAGACAATTTAATCAAAAAGAAGATAACATGTCTAACCTAGTGTTAGATTGGCATTTATCACATCAAGCTACCAGTACGCATACATCAAACATCAATAATCTGTCACAACATATAAATTAGACATCATCAACAAAAACACAAAACACATGTAAACATCACCAATATCCCAAAATGTATATCCATGTATATATATATATCGGTCAAATGTTCCCTCCAAATGTTTACAAAAAATATATTGTACATATACAACATCCATAGGCTGGTGAACCACCTCCCCCTATAGATACAAAATTGGTGCCACTAAACCAAGTAGGCTCGCAGGCCTATATAAATACCACAAAAAATATAAATACATATAGAGACACTCATGGTGCCTCTAGAGAATCACCACCTGGTCCCCTCTCACGAGGTGGTGCCCCACCCATTATCGGTCCTTCCGGACCTAGAGGTAGTCACCCAGTCATCGCAGCACTTGCTATTGTTTCTCTCCGTGCCATGGTCCACCACACCAAAGGAACCCCCACACACTTCTTTAGGCGTCCTGGATCCGCGACCACATGCCCTCGGGCACTCCCTGTAGCACCGCCTCCAAGCGACGACGAATATCCTCAAACTCTCCCCCGACCTTGGCCAGAGGAGCGTGTGATGGCCCTACACCAAGGTCTTCAAAATGACATCTCCTAGCCACTCTCTCATCATCAACAGGCCTCGCCCCAGCATCCTCCCATTGTCATCTCTCTCCTACCCGTAACTCTCCCCGCGGAGGTCTCACTGGCCCCTGACGAGCCAACGCTCTAACCAACTCCACCTCGCATCCACGAGGCCCCACATCTGCACATACCAAAAAAAATGATAGCATCAACATCGACCCATACATAAAAATATACATGCTATATTATCTACAAAATAACAATATCACACCATACCTCTATGATCGAACACCTCTCCTAGAGGTAACACCATCTCTAGATCATCCTGAAAGTCCACCTCGAAGTATGGGTACCGCAGTATAATCTGTGGCATCTGACGCTACACCTGTGTAGCCTCGGCCATGAAATAGTGGCCACCCTCCCCACCACCATGGAGAATCAAAATTGTTGACCACTGGCGCAGTCATGACTCTCACATACCAGGTGCACCCAACAACACTCTCAGATGCAACATAGGCACCCTCTCCAGAAACCATGCCGCCAAGATCGACCCAAAGGAAAAATCCCCTGAGTCTGCAGCTCGACACCTGTCTAGATACCCTACCATCTTGGCATGCATCATCAAGCCCCAGGAAAAATTCTCTCCTTCCAGCACCCTCTCCATAATCCTCAGTTGACCACCACTGATCCGTCGAGTTGTGAGGGACCCATATACCGTCACAACCATCACTGCCACATAGCGATGAACCAGGGCATCTATCGCCCCAATACTCACCATGGAGCCTGACATAAATTTCTGCCTCATACTATACCTCCGGCCTAGGACAACCAACTGCCCATCCCCAAGTACTACGGGCTCCGCCGATAAGAGAGTTCCCCGAAAAGGGAGCCCCATCAAGAAATATACATCCTCCACTGTAGTGAAGGCCAACTGCTCACCCCACACCATAAAACAATGCAGATCTAGACTCCACATTTGAATCAAGAACTGCAGGAGGTACTCTTGGGCATGTATCAGGGGGAACTCAAAGAACTTCAGCAACCCACATGCTTCCAAAGTGTTACAAACTCCTGGCTCCTCATTGGTCACGGCCTGTCGCAACTGGGACCAATCTCTCTGTCTCCAGTGAATCAACATTGTCCAAATGATCACATGCATCCACATATACAGTACTTGATTAGCCATCTCAAACATATAAACATCAAAATCTCCAAAAAAGATCAATTTTTACACCTTTCAGTTTTGCCTCCAAGGCGCGATTGTTTTACCCCATAGGCGCACACACATGCGTTCTTGTTCATCCCTCAGTCACGCACTCATTCATGATTTTTGGCCATATAGAGGTGCATTCATGCACCCCTGTCACACACATAGGCATGCCTGTTCACTACACAGTGGCGCACACATGTGCAGCTGTTAGAATTATAAACGTGCATGCATGCACTACTATGCCTTGAACAGGAACGCATGCCATGCACACCTGTTCTCCCAATTAGGGTGCCCCCACATGCGGATGTCCAAATTACAGACACGCACCCGTACATGCAAATTTCTTGATCACCCATGCACTGGGGGGCCCACACCTACAAAAATCCCTATACGGCCCTCCGTACAAGCCTTGCCCAAAAATAGAAACCCTAATTCTATGCAGGATGATACGACAACTAACCTAAATCTCACTGGTCTTGAATCGACTGCCTCGATCTCCCGGAATCTCCAAAACTCCTCCAAACTTTCTCTTCCACTCAATAACATAGCAGGTACAAATGAGGTGGCATTGTGGGCCCTACAACTATATATAGTCCATTTTTCCAAACTTCCACACTCAATTCAGGGAGCTCCAGGTGTCCATTTTTTGATCCGTCTTTATCCACGAGATCATCACCCCGTCATCTACACCATGAAAGTCCCTGGGCCACTTTTCATCCTTATCCCCCAGGGGACATTTTTCTCATATCCCGCTCAGGTACGCATGCTTACATTATTGAATAACCTCTATATGATAATTCTCTTTAGATATTGTTCACGTCGAGTATTTGTTTTTCATTTGTGCAGGTACTTAATCATCATATCTCAACAGTCTTCATTCAGGTATATCCTCAACACTGGCATGTAGTCATTCCCTCTGAATATCAATATTCATCTCCCAGTCACACCCTCCGATTTTTACCTCTAGTATCCCTACATCCAGCTCTGTAGTACCGTCACCTCCACCGCATTTCGGTATTGTCACCCAGTAGCACTCTCACCCACATGATTTGTCCCATTCATCGTCCCCCCAGGCACTTTGACACTCATTCTTCTCTCACCATTTAGGGATGGGAGTCCCGATAGTCTTACATCATGTCGCGAATCCACATGAGATATGGATGGGTAAGAAACCCTCTCGCAGTCAACTCAAGGAATTTGGATATGATGCCTACGTTCACGTTCCATAGGAAAATAGGAGTAAGCTAGATAAAAGTGTTGAAAAGTGTATCTTTATTGGGTATAAATATGGTCAAAAAGGTTATAATATTTGGAGCACATAAAATAAGAAGGTAGTGTATAGTCTAGATGTGGTATTTATAGAAATCAAATATGTTTTCAAATAGGAATTTCTACCAAGGAGGGAAGAACGAGAGAAAATAGAGTTTGCATTGAAGGATAATGAATAAGACTCTACAAAAGAATAGTAATTATAAGCAGGATATGCTCATTGTCCAGTATTAAGGAGATTCATTTGGGAAGGAAGGAAATTGAAAAGGTATACTCCACCTAATTTTTGTTCAAATTTTTCTTTGTTTATTACTGATGATGATCCTAGAACTATTAGGGAGGTAGTGGATTCAAAGGATGGAAAACTCTAGAAAATGGAAATGGTGGAAGAAATGCAAACATTGGATAAGAATGAGGTTTGGGATCTAGGGGAGTTTCCTAATGGAAGAAATCCAATTAATAGTAAATGGGTGTTTATGGAGAATTTGAATGTAGAAGGACAAGTGGAGAAATACAAAGATCGGTTAGTAGAAAAAGATTATTTCTAGGTAGAGAGAATTGACTTTGGTGAGATATTTTCTCCTATTGCCAAGTTAATTTCAATTATATTTCTTTTAAATTTCATTTTTTCTTTTGAATTTGAAGTGGAACATATTTATGTGAAGATAACATTCCTACATGGGGATATGGAATAATAAATCTACATGAAGTTTCCATAAGGTTTTGTTGTGAAAGGAAATAAAGAGTTGGTATGCAAATTCAAAAAGTCCCTATATGGGTTAAAGAAATCAACAAGGTGTTGTTCTCACACAACACCGTCCCTATATTTTTCTCTTTCCTTTTCTCTAAGAGAAAAAATTAGGCCCCCATACTAAAATTTTGTATTGGAAATCCTCTCAGACTCTCTCGATCAAATGGAAAATCCCAAGTCTTTGTTTCCACTCCCCATGCTTTGCCTTTTGAAACATTTCTTCAGATCACTCTGACCCACTGATACAGAGTATCCACGGGTTCCCTCTTTCTTCGTCGATACATAGTTTATCAAAGAACATCCTTATTCCTCCATCCATACAACCAATACTAGATATTCAATGATTTCCTCACCGATACATCGGTACCATTAGTCCTTAACCACCGATACACCAACTAACTTATGCTAAACACTCAAATCTTTATCATCGGTGAAGTTCGTGTGATTAATGTTGGTACACCGAAGATGTTCACATGATTTTCCCCGACATGCACAAAATTACACGGACGTACTTCCTCGTATCTTCATCAATACATCACGTATTGGAGAGATTCCTCTCATCTTCGTTGATGCATAACATATTATAAAAGTTCCTCCCTTTCTCTCCAATATACATTGTGTTATTCCCTAAAGTTGCACTTGAATGTTAAAGGGAAAGCTAGGGCATCATCAAGTTATTGCAATGATTTATTATTATAGGTATGTTCTAGATTTAGAAAAAGGTTTGAGTTTTTAGAAATGGATGAAGAAGGACAACATCAATCTCTGATCACAAATTAAGTTCCTATCACACTTACTTAATCAATGGTAGTCAATATAATGAGGAAGATAAAATCATTAGAGGAAATATATATGCAAGTTCCCAATCTGTTCACTCACATAGGAAGATTCCTGATCCTAAATATAATTCAGAAATAAATAATAATGTACTCAAGAACAAGTCTTGTAATGGGAAAGAAGACAGTAAAATATTCATTGTGTTACCAACATAACAAGATATATTCAATGCTTTGCAAAGATAACATGTTTTTGAAGTAAGGAAATTAAGAATAAAAGAACATGGGATAATTTTTTCTCATCATATATCCTTTAGCATTGAGTGTAAAATAAAATGAGTCCTAGACTTTACAATCATAAACAAAGTCTTTGTTATGCACACCACTGACCCCCCCTCTCAAAAGATCCCTTTTACATATAAATAATACATTTTTATATAAAATTAAAAAACTAAACTCATTCTCTCTCTTTTGAAACAAAAAAGATACTAATTTGAGACTTAAATGCAAGAAATATAGAACAAATTCTAGAACTCTGCCTGCAATTGCTTTGCTCTACAACCTATCCCTTAATTTGGAAATTTCTAGAAAATTTCATCCTGATCAGACACATATTTCTCTTGAACCATTGAGAAATTTAGTAAACGCTCTGGGAAAAAGGTAAACAGATTCATTTGGGAGTTGGGTTTTGAGTGTTTTTAGAAAATTCCTTACGGTTTGGTAGAAAATTAGGCCCGAAATTCCCTTCCTGAAATATGATGGGAATTACAAAAAATTGGGAATGTGAATGTATATTTCAAATTGCCACCACCTGTCACTGAAACACACTGATCTAAAATTGATTGTTTATTTGATTTGCCTAGAAAACTGGAGATAATATTTTGACAAGATCATATGCTACCTTCTAATGCTAAATGGTCTTAATATGCTGGATCCAAATTAAATGAAGATGATATGTTTCCTGAAAATATGGGATTCAAGACTAAATGTTGATTACGAAGCATTGAAGTGCTGAAATTTCCAGGTGTTCTACCACTTTATTTGATTATAGAATGATCCATATTTGACTTGATCACCAACAATAGAAGAATGATATTTTGACATCAATTATATTGAAGTAGCCACATAAATGGATAAATTTAATGAACCAATGTGTCAATATCGTCTCTCTCTGTTTAGACCGATGCCACCTATATTCTTTATTCTTTCTTTTGATCGATGGCATGGATGTATTCTACCTGAACATCCTGTATTCCACCTGACATTAATCATCTGAAGGTGATATTCCAACAAGACAACAAATGAAAATATGTTTTTTGAACATGCCATAAGATATTTTCTATTCATCCTAGCCACTCTTTATTGCAACTATATCATCATTCGAGAAAACATAGAAGTTCTCAATGCAATCTTCAATTGGGACAAAGAACCTTTATAACTAAATGCACAAATTTCCTATAATGTATTAAGTGTCTTCAAACCAAAGGATCTGCAAAAGAATAATATTTTTGTAGCATGAATTAAACTAATGAAATCTGCATTTTCTTCATCCTTGGATAAGGTTCAATGTTTATATTTCTCTTGTAGTATCTTAATATTAGACATTTGGCGATGGTAAATTGACATTTGGATGAGCGCATAGACTTGGTTCCTTGTCACTTAACTCTAGCTTGGTGTCAATTATTGCATGACTAAGCAGTGAGTTGTGATATAATGCTCGATCCCATGAATTGAAAAATGGGCTTGATGCTTGGTCTCGGGCTCTTGATCCTTAGATAATGTGTGGAGATTGGCTTCAATAAACAAAACAAAAAAAATAAAACTTTTAGTTGTAGATCATCTTTGGTGCTCCGTCTTTGATGTGTTGACTTGTGACTTCGAGATTGGGATCGTTGACCATAATGCCCAATTTTCATTTTTTATATTTTTAATAAACAAATTACAAAAATATTATAAAATCCCGAGGGAATAATTAAACTTATAAAACCAAATAATAAACCTACATAATACCAATAAAAATTGGAACTTTTTATCATTTTTTAATAGCGCACTTGTAGAAGTTATCTTTCACATGCTACAAGAACCACAACATTGTTGCAACAAGGTGTATTTTCAAATGTAATCTTAAGTGATAACATTGGCTCCACAGGGGATGATTCCCTTCTTGTGAGGCATTAAGAACACACAAAACATCATTCCTTCATCGTCTCTATCCATGCAACATTCCATTCAATGTTGAAACCATTCCATAGTAGTGCCTTTGCATCCATTGGGCTACAGAGTCTCTATTACTGATCTACAACATAACAACAAATTGCAAACAAACTGCTCGGATGTGAGCTTATTCAACCATTCTACTCTATGAACCTACTGAAATCATGTTGATCACGTGTAGGTGAATTTTCAATGCAACGATGTAATCGTTCTACTAACAAACTGGTTTTCCTCTTTGTAGGTAAATGAGAAATAATAATTTTTTTGCAGCAAAATTTTAATAAGTAACATGTACTTACTACTAAAATTTGTTTGTAGGCCGAATGATACAGCATTGAAGACCTATGAAAGAATTGTCTCTAGGTAGATGGCCACTGGATCATGAAGATAATGATAGAATTCCAGTTGAACTAGAAACTGTTGTATGAAAGTCATTTTATGTACAAGACTGTGTTCCACTTGTCTAATTTTTTCTCCAATAACAAGACTTAAATCCTCTAGAAGCCACACACAAATATCACACATTCTATTGCAAATAGGGGCAACAAACAAATTTTTAAACTATAAAGTATATTCTTGAGAAGGAAATGCTTTAACAACATTTGAAACAAGAATATCAAGAGGATCGAAAGGTAGCAAGTTGTCTTCATTAATTTCAACAACAAAAGTAATATGCGCAGTAAGACCTTCATTATGCATGACTATTTCGATATCTTCATTAGAATTGGATGCATAATTTTCATATATAGGCTTGTAAAACTCTGTATTTGTTGATGCAAAAGACCGTTACTTTAAATCATCCTTGTAATCATCATAAACTGGATCACTCTGATAGGTTCCTAATGATAAAGATGAAGATTTGTGTTCTTTAATAATAGTTTGGCTTTTAAGATAGCTTCCAAGAAAAAAAAAATTCAATCAATAATTGGTCTTCACAAAAATAATTAGCAACAAATTCTTCATGAGGATGCCCATTAAAAATACCATCAGGAGTTTTAGGAGCATTACGAGAGCATACCAAAAGTTCTTCACTAATCTCATCACTAAATCCCTCCTGAAGATTTTTGATAAGATATTTAAATTGCTCACAACAATCATCCAAGCAACATTTGGAAACATAAATCCTCTTATAATATGAATGAAAAGAATCATGAAAATCCTTTAGAGATGAAATAATAGAGATAGGAAGAGTTATGTACCATTGCCTCGCCTCTCCTTCCAAGGAGTACATAAACATTTTCATTAATAAATCTTCATGAAAAATGCCTAACTGATCCATGTATTCATGAAATTTGATGAAATGTTGAACAAGATGATCATCCACTTTTTTTCTAAATCTTGGAAGGTGGTATCCTCATTCATGCATAGTAGGAACATCATTTGGAAAACCATGAACAACAGAGATATCAAATGGTTCAAAACTATGAGCCAAAATGGCTTCCATGGCCTTCGACATCCTGGATCAATGGAGTCACCAATAGATTCTTCCTTCATGGAGTCACCAGGTGAATGATGCAGTCATAAATTGTGTCCAACCCCTATTCACCATCAGGAGCTAGAATTGATCATTGTCGTTCTTCCCAACGAAGATGTCTTTGTTCCTTCGTCCCCGAAAATGGTGCCAAAAGATGTTGGTCCCTAAAGTTGCACTTGATTGTTAAATGGAAAGCTAGGGCATCATCAAGTTATTAATATGGTTTATTATTATAGGCATTTTTTGGATTTTGAAAAATGTTTGCATTTTCTGCAGTGGATGAAGAAGGACAACATCAATATCTGATCGCAAATTAAGTTCATATCACACTTACTTAATCAATGGTATTTAGTCTAATAAGGCAGATAAAATCACTAGAGTAAAGAGATATGCAAGTTCCCAATCTGTTCACTCACATAGGAAGATTCTTGATCCTAAATATCATTCAGACATATAAAATAATGTACTCAAGAACAAGTCTTGTAATGGGCAATAAAACAATGAAATATTCACCGTGTTACCAACATAACAAGATATATTAAATGTTTTGCAAAGACAACATGTTTTTCAAGTAAGAAAATGAAGAATAAGAGAGCATAGGAGAAAGTCTGCTCATCATATAACGTTTAGCATTGAGTGTAAAATGAAATGAGTCCTAATATTTACAATTAGAAACAAAGTCTTTGTTATGCACACCACTGACCCCCCTCTCAAAATATCCTCTTTACATATAAATAATACATTTTATATGAAATTAAAACACTAAAATCATGATCTCTCTTTTGAAACATAAGATACCAATATGAGACTTAAATGAAAGAAATATGGAACGAATGCCAGAACTCTGCCTGCAATTGCTTTTCTCTGCCACCTATCCCTTAATCTAGAAATTTGTGGAAAATTTCATCCTGATCAAACACATATTTATCTTGAACCATTGAGAAATTTAGAACACCCTTTTGAATCAAGGTAAAAGGATCCATTTGGGAGGTGGGTTTTAAACGGTTTCAAAAAATTCCTTACGGTTTGGTAGAAAATTAGGCCCTAAATTCCCTTCCTGAAATATGACGGGAATTGCAAACAATCTAGGAATGTGAATATATATTTCAAATTGCCACCACCGATAGCTGAAACACACTGATCTAAAC
Organism: Picea sitchensis; assembly: GCA_010110895.2. Classification (NCBI taxonomy): domain Eukaryota; kingdom Viridiplantae; phylum Streptophyta; class Pinopsida; order Pinales; family Pinaceae; genus Picea; species Picea sitchensis. Next base: position 42,510 of record SNQJ01S0028486.1, on the reverse strand, counting down.
TTGATTGTTTGTTTGATTTTCTCGAAAACATGGAGACAATATTTTGACAAGATCCTATGCTACCTTCTAATGCTAAATGGCCTTAATATGATGGATCCAAATTAAATGAAGATGATATGTTGCCTAGAAATATGGGATTCAAGATTGACTACTGATTACGAAGCCTTGAAGTGTTGAAATTGCCAGGTGTTCTGTCACTTTATTTGATTATAGAATGATACATATTTGACTTGATCACCAACAATATAAGACATAGATTTTGACATCAATTATATTCAAGTAGCCACATGAATGGATAAATTTAATGAACCAAGGTGTCAAGATATTCTCCCTCTGTTTAGATCGCTACCACCTATATTATTTATTCTTTTTTCTGATCGATGGCATGGATGCCTTCCACCCGAACATCCTGTATTCCACCTGACATTAATAGTTTGAAGGTGATATGCCAACAAGATGACAAATGACAATGTGTTTTCTGAACATTCCATAAGAGATTCCATGTTCATCCAAGCCACTCTTTATTGCAACTATATCATGATTCGAGAAAACATAGCAGTTCTTGATACACTCTTCTCTTGGGACAAAGAACCTTTATAACTAAATGAAAAACTTTCCTATAATTTCTTAAGTGTCTTCAAACCAAAGGATCTGCAAAAGAACAATATTTTTGTAGCACGAATTAAACTGATGAAATATGCATTTTCTTCATCCTTGGATAGGGTTCAATGTTTATATTTCTCATGCACTAGATTAATATTAGACATTTAGCAATGGGAAATTGACATTTGGATGAGCGCATAGCCTTGGCGCCTTGTAACTTGAACTTTGGCTTGGTGTCAATTGCTGCATGACTAAGCGGTGAGTTGTGATATAATTCTCGATCCCATGAATCAAAAAATGGGCTTGATGCTTGGTCTCAGGCTCTTGATCCTTAGAGCATGTGTGGATATTGGCTTCAATGATCAAAACAAAAACAATGAAACTTTTAGTGCTAGATCATTTTTGGTTCTCGGTATTTGATGTGTCGACTTGTGACTTCGATATTGGGATCGCTGACCATAATGCCCAATTTTCATTTTTTATATTTTAATAAAGAAATTACAAAAATATTATAAAATACCGAGGGCATAATTAAACTTATAAAAACCAATAATAAACCTGCATAATACCAATAACAATTGGAACTTTTTATTGATTGTTAATAGCGCACTTGTAGAAGTGATCTTTCACATGGTACAAGAACCACAACATTCTTGCAACAAGGTGTATTTGCGAATGTAATTTTAAGTGATAACACATTGCATCGATGAGGTTCGTCTTGTCTTCTCTGACACACTGCTTGTCAGTGAGTTTCCCTCTTCTATTGCTAATGTTCTAGTAGAAAATTTGTGACCCCTCATCTACAATGAGTATATCATAAATGATCTTTTTTTCCTCACTGACATAGACCTTTTCAGCGACACACTTTCATCTTGAGGAATATCCTATTCTTATCAAGCTCATATCCTCCTCATTGTGCCCATCAGTTAGGTTCCTATCATTTCAAATTATTAATCTTCTCATTCCTTACTAGATAACTAATAAATTATTACTTACCTCACTCAGTCTACTTCATGTTGAAGTTGTGATCAGTCTGTTTGTGTCGCCAACAACATTCATTGCACATACCAAACCATCCTGTATACTTTGCGCTTCCTAATTTTATAACTAACCATGATCATGAAAGTTTCATCTGTCATCAGATGGTTAGTTTCAACATCTATTAGACTCACACTGGCTCTGAATTGCATATTAGAAGAAAATTGGTCCTCCTAGCTCCTAAACATGGCCAAGTGCTCCAAACGTCACTTGGTTGTTTTCACATAATTATATGTCCAATCCCTTGATAGATTACCTATGCTCCAATGGATGAGTTGAGATCCTACACATCAAATATAACATAGGAACTAATGGAACTAAGTTTGAGCAAAGAAACAATAAGAATGAGACCCAAACTTTCATTAAGAACGTCTTTGTTCACAATTTTTGGACATTTTTCAAAGTGTATTTTTCATCCCCAAAATAGGCCAACTGTATGATTTACACAATTAGGATTCCAATGTAAGTGAAGGAATCAAAATCTAAGGCCCGAAAGTACCAAAATGATCACTAGTGAATTCTTTATGAATCCATCGTTGTTAGCAGTGACATCGATGGAATGTGTGAATAGCATGGTAAACTATGTCACTGAAAGCATCTCTCCACACTCTTCATGTCACAAAAAAATGGTACCTCAATTGAATGTCCCTTTGAAATCTTCTTCAATGGGGTAATCAATCAACATACTCAAATTATTTAAAAAAAAAATATTTTAAATTTAAATTCAAATTTTAAATCCAAATTTTACATCGGAGGGAGGTTTTAAATGAGCCACATCACATAGATCATGTGGGGAAGGGTTTTAATAAAGTTTTCAAGTTTTTCTTGGAGAGGAGGGCCCATGGACCATGCACCACCCTCCACATTGTCCCTTTTAAAATGCACACGTCCCCCTTACTCTCCTCCTAACTCAAACAAACATACTCAACCAACGGCCATGCCAAGAAAGAAAGAAAGAAAGTATTTTTAACGTCCATGAGGCTAAAAATAGCCTATGGGATAGATTTCTTTTTCATCTGGCTTTTGTATTTGGCCCTTTTCCTGTGAAGTTTTACAATAACCTCTCCCAGCTTCTCGACAAACTCTTTGCTGAATAGATTATCCCAAGAACTAGCTGCCATAATACCTGCATAATTCTCCTTGCTGTCTTTGAGGGCCTCACATTCTAAAATGAAATGTTTTTTTGTTTCCACTTTTCCAGAAGAGCAAAAAATACATACTCTTTCCTCCCACATTTCTTTTGGCCTTTTCTAGCACCCTGTTTCACAATGGAGTTGATGAGAATTAGTCCTTAATTGAGCAATAAGAATTTTAGATCTCCAAGAAATATTGGCCCCTATGTACACCTTTTGCTGATGGTTATGAGTGGGGTTAAACTCTTCAATGTATTACTTCTTCTTTAGCCCAAGTATGTTTGTTGAACTTATACATAACAAAAGTTTTTATCTATTTACTCTTTGTAGGACACATGCTCAAGCAAATGCCCCATTTACTAAACCATTTGTTATTTTTCCGCATCCGAGTCTTCTTTCTTTTGCACAATCTGTCACTAAACACAATCTTAGGCCATCTACCCTCTTCCATTTGCTCAATTTTTTTCAAATACCTTATGACTCGCATCATAGAAATTTCTTCAATAGGGGCAGCCCCTGTTTCACTTAATAGGATAGGATAAGGAACTAAACTTTTAATTTTGAATTTGTCTGTAATCAACCGCTTCTGAATTTTCTCAATTTGTTTCCACTGCATCTCAGTTGTGTTGTTGGCCCATAGTTCACAACCGTAGAGAATCACCGGAATCACTAGAAGCCCAAAAAAAGTTAGAGTGGTTTTCCAGTCCCACAGTGGTTTTCTAGTCCTTGTCCCAACTTACTGGAGTATCACATTTCCTACCATACAAGGATTCAAATGGGCTCATTCTCAATGAAGCTTGATACCCAATATTATATGCAAACTCAACCAAGTGTAAGTAATCTTCCCACTTAGATGGCTTATCCATCACATACATTCTCAGCATATCTTCAATTATTCGATTGACTCTCTCTATTTTCCCATCTATCTGGGGATGATATGTTGTGCTAAAGTTTAGATTTGTGCCAAATCCTTTAAACAATCCCCTCCAGAAATTGGAGTTAAACTTTGTATCTCTGTTCGATACAATTGTCCTAGGTATCCCATGCGACCTAGAAATTTCCTTCATGAAAATTTCTGCAATATTAGCCATTGTGTGCGTTGTCTTCATAGGCACAAAATGAGCAGCCTTTGTTAATTTGTCAGCCACCACCATGATTGATTCATGTTGCTTATTCGTTCTGGGTAATCTTGTGATGAAATCCATGGTGATCACTTCCCATTTCTTCTATGGAATTGGTAATGGTTGCAACAAACTTGTTGGGTGCCTATGCTCAGCCTTCACCTTCTAACATTCCATACATCGAGAAATGTAATCAACAACATCCTTCTTCATTCATGGAAAAAAGAACTAGCTTCTTACTGCTGTAATTGTTTTCTGGTAACTGGGATGTCCAGCATAAGGAACATTATTCATTTCCTTTAGTACCAAATTCCTCAGTTCTCTAGAACTAGGAACATAGATTCTATTTTTATGCATGAGTAATCCATCTACCTTTATCTCATACTCCTTTATTTTTTGTTGTACATATCCTTGTTGTAAGCTTTCCTTTACCTGTAGGTAATGTTGGTCTGTAACAAGACAATGTAAAATTATGCTCTTTAAGTCTAACGGTTGCATACTGATAGCAGTAGCATGCATGATATGCACTCTTCTACTAAGCGCATCAACAACTTTATTCTCCTTTCCTTTGATATGCTTGATATTGAAGTCATATTCACTTAAAAATTACAACCATCTTGTTTGCCTGGCATTCAATGTTGCCTGTTCAAAAAGATTCTTTAGGCCAATGTGGTATGTCCCTAATTTGAATTTCTTCCCCATGAGATAATGCCTCCACATCCTCAAGGTGTGAACAATGGCAACAAGTTCCAAGTCATGCATGGCATAGTTCCTCTCATGCTTCGTAATCTTTCTGGACTCATATCCAATGACATGTCCATTTTGCGTGAGGACTCCCCCAAGTCCTTCCTTACATGTGTCTGTACATACCACAAAAATTTCCTTTGGGTCAACAATATTTAACACATTTGCACTAGTAAGTAATTCCTTCAACATATTAAAATTATTTTCATGCTTGAGTGTCCATTCAAATTTAGTTCCCTTATTTTGCAACGAAGTGATGGGATGAGAAATCTTAGAGAACCCTACTATGAACCTTTTGTATTATCCAGCTAATCCCATAAAATATCTGGCGTTTGACACATTTATGGGTGTTGGTCATCCTCTAATGGCTTTGATCTTCTCTGGATCTACTGCTATTCCCTACTCTGAAATAATGTGTCTCAAGTAATGGATCTTCTTTTGATAAAAAGAACACTTACTCAACTTGGCATACAACTAATTTTTTCTCAGTACTTGCAATACTAGTCTTAAGTGATGTTCATGCTCTTCTTTAGACTTAGAATAGATAAGTATGTCATCCAAGAATACTATGACAAACTTATTCAAATAATGTTTGAATATGACATTCATTAAGCACATGAAGACAACTGGTGCATTGGTCAGTCCAAATGACACCACTACAAATTCATAATTCCCATACCTGGTCCTAAAGGTTGTCTTATGAATGTATTCCTCCTCGATTCTTACCTGATAGTATCCTACCCTGAGGTCAATCTTTGAGAATATCTTTGCTCCACTTAGTTGATCAGAGAGGTCATCAATTCAGGGTGGAGGATACTTGTTATTTATAGTTCACTTGTTCAGTTGTCAAAAGTCAATACACAGCCTCAAGGTTCCATCTTTATTTTTGACGAAAAGTATTGGTGCTCCCCAAGGTGAAACACTTGGACGTATGTACCCTTTCTTCAACAATTCCTCCAACTGCATTTGTAATTATTTTAACTCTGGTGTGCTCATTCTGGAAGTTGTTTTTGACATTGGGGCAACTCCTGACACTAAATCAATTGAGATATCTATCTCCCTTATTGGTGGCAATTCGAGTATTTCTTGGAATACATCTTCAAGCTCCTGTAGTACTGAGAAATATTCAAGGCTTGGTCCCTTTTTATTTTCTGTCTCTTCCACATGAGCTGCATACAATTGACATCCTTTCCTAAAACATATTTTTAGCTGTAAGGTTGAAATCTCCCTTATAGAAATGGGTCTTGGAACTCCTTTCACATTGCTCTGTTTTCCATTTCCATCAAGACATGTGAATTTCCTGTTATGAAAATCTAGGACAACATGATGTTTTTCCAACCAATCCATTCCAATTAGAATATCATAAGACCCCAATGGTATGCTATTTAGATCAATAATATTATTCACACCATTAAGACTTATAGAACAACATCTGACCATGTCATGGATTCTTCTTTTGGTTCTAGTGGCTAACTGGACCAAACTTGCTTTTCCAATTTTACTTTTCTCCAAATGTAATCTATCCATTATATTAGGATCAATGTAACAATGACTTGCTCCTGAATCAAACAAAATAGGAACAGGATGATTTATGATCTTACCTTCCACCTTGACCATATTGGACTGGTACTCTACTTGTCGATCATCTAAATCTGCATAGATTCTTCCCATATATTCGACTGTTGTAGCCTCTTGGATGTTGTGCACAGTCTTCATTTTGTCCTTTCTGTGTGGGAAATCCTTGTACAAGTGATCTTCCTTGCATCCCCAACATTGGATTGGTGGTCTTCCCCTTTTTCCCAAGGAATATTCTTTCTTGAAATCCCTCTTAGCATACTGATCTTGACGATTTCTATTAGGCTCATTCCTGTTGAAGGAAGGTTTGAATCCTTTCCTCCTCTGATCGAACTTCTCTTTATTCTTGTCCTTCCAAGATTTATGCAGAGATTCTCTTCCCTGGCCTTTCTCATACAGGTATTTATCCTTCTTGATGGATTCAATCAAGGTCTTGGGCTCATCATATGATGCAGTAAAGCCACGACTTGCACCTCGCGCTCCTTCTCACAGGATCGATCAATCAGTTCATGAGCCGAAGCGGCTCTTTCGATTCCCTTCAGGAATCTCTGATGAAAAAAATGATCCACAGGTCCTTCTACTCACCCACACAGTCCTTTTCACATGACCGTGAACTTCCCAAACCTAAATTCGGGTTTCGGAACTTTACATTTCCCAATGCCAAGAGTTCCCTGTTCTCTTGAACTTCGAACTCCGATTTTCCGATGCACTCCTATTTTCTTTAGCCCCTCCTGGATATGCCCCTAGTCCATATGGCTATTCCTCATAAGACCATAACCTTATCTCCTTTCGGGGTTTCACGACCCAAGTGTTCAACCTCCCATCCTCTGGACCCCCGAAATACCGATATGCGAAATGTCGATATGCCGATTCCCCGGTCTTCCCTTTCCTTTCACGATTTCGACAATCGCGATGTTGAAAAACATGGTTTATTGTCCGCGGGATTTATGATATCCCGAATGTCGATTCTCTGACATGACGTTGGCTCGACCCACACCACGGTGCTCTCTCCTTATCATGTCTTCGCCACTCATGAAGTCAAAAGACTTCCTATTCCAACCTTCGATGACCGAATCCCCGATAGAGAGGATCTCGTGACACGTGTCCTTCAACAATCGGACGACTCGGATCAAATCTTGCTAATTTGGAGTTTCTGATGTCGAGCGACCAAAGTCATGTCCTCGATATCCCCGATATCTCGAATGCTGATATCCCGATGCCTTTCGGGACTTCAATCCTTTGTTCACGAAGGCTTAAACTTCGTGTCCCTCCGGTCAGATCCAACGACTGACGGTTATCGATGTGAGATCCAACGACTCACAATTTTCTCTTCTTGCATGCTCCTCTACTTCCCCCTGGACGTGGGAAATCTGACGGTCCATAATCTATCGGTTGATCCGACGACCGATATTTCTCCTCCCGAGCATTGGCGCTTTCCTCCGATGCTTGGAATATTTTCAAGTTTCTCAAAGGTCTTGACCTTTTCCTGTTTTCCTCTATGAACTCTTCAGCTCTGAGCTCACCACATGCATGAAAATGCTACTCCTCCTGAGCTTTTCTCCTTTCGAATCCTTGAAGGATTCTGTAACTCCTGCACCTCCGCATAGTATTCTCATGTACACACAGTGCTGTCTCTCCTGAGCTTCTCAAACAATCAGACCCCTAAGGGATTTTATCCTTGTTTATTCTCCCACAGATGGAGAATGTAATGCCCTCTTGGCTAGTTATCTCTCAAGCAACCTCTTGTTGAGTCTGCAGGGTGTTCAACAACCCTGTGAAGATCCCTCAATGGACTCTTCCTTTAAATTCCATAACTCAAAGAGTTCTCTTCTCTTATGTACCTGTCTGCACAATGTCTCAATGCCCACCTGACAGAGTGTCAAGAATCCTCAGTGATTCTGACTCCTTAAGAACTCATAGTAGAGTTCTTCTTCTGTGCACTCCCTGCACTGGCTCGATGCCCACCTGGCAGAGCTTCACAGAACTCCTTGGAGATTTTGTCTACAACTGTGTCTTCCTACACAGCCTTACCACCTGAGGTGTTCAGTAACCTCATAGGTCTTTCCTGAGTTGTTGATTCTAGTTTATGTGCCGCAACACGTCTTTCTCTGAACCCGCAGAATTTAGAAGTGCTTCAGTGCACTGGTATTCAAAGACCGCAGTACTCTGTCATGCCCTTCTGGCATGAAACCTCAAAGACCTTCGCCATAAATCAGACACACTCCTGCAAATTCAAACCTACAACATACATTCATATCATATGAAGAACACTCACAGACATTCATTTAACACATAATCATGTAGGAAAACTACTATTTGTATTAAATATGGCAAACTCCTGTATCTACAAGGTGTTCTTGAGCACGACCTGTAACAAGGTCTCAGCTCCTTCTCTTCTACTCTCTGCTTGCAGACTCTCCGTCTCAACTCTCCACTCTCCTATCCTCACAGACATTCATACAATGAGATACTAAATCTCTTTTTACCTGAGGGGGCTCTTCGAGCTCTTCCCTCCAATCTACCTACCCTATTCAATTACATTGAATGAGTTGTCTAGTCCGCTATCTGGATCTAGATCTCAGCCTTACAAACATTAAAGGCCTACCTTATCTACAACCTACGCAAAGGTATGTCTTCACAACTCAACATCTTAAACATTTAATTACATTGAATTCAAATTTAAAATGAGGACTGCGCCTCTCTTCATCACGCGATTCGAATTCGCTGACGTGGCTGGATGGCTGACTGGCTAACGTGGAGAGATGCTCCTGCATCATCATACTTGATATTTTCCTTATAATAGGCTGGCAATCCACTTAGAAATCTATGCATTTTCACTTTCGCATCACCAATGAACCTGACATACTTTAACAATCCCAAGAACTTCTTCTCGTACTCTTCCATAGTCATGCTTCCCAACCTGAGTTCAAAGAACTCCTGCATTTTCTTGTCATAGAAATTCTCTGAGAGGTACTCCTTCTGGGAGTAATTCTTGAACTACTTCCAAGTGATCCTACTTTCATTATCATATTCCACTTGCTTTAGTTGGTCGCACCACATTGCAGCTTTCCCGTGTAAATGGTAGGTGACAATCATGGCTTCCAGATTTGATGAATAGTTATGAAACTAAAAATATCTCCGGAGTCCAAGAAACCATGCTTCAACATCATCTTCCCTTTCTCTTTCACCATCGAAGGAAGGTGGCTTGAGATTCCTCAGATCTCCTTGCAAACTATCTACCTCTTATTTCCTTCTTTTTTGTATAATAGGAGACACCTTTGGACTACTTTTGGGATCTTCTAATGCATAAAACTTTCCTTATGAGTAAGGAGGTGAGTGGTGTCCATGAGCTCTACTAGCACTATTGGAATAACTAGCTCTTCCACGATCATCCCTTATTTCATGGAACCTTCCTTCTTCCTCTTGTCTTGATTTTGATCCCTTCTTCATTTGTCTCTGCAAATGATTTAAGCTCTGCAACACTTGAGCATTTATCTAACTTTTCTCTCTCATCAGTCTCTCATTGTCAGATTTGTAGCTCTGCACTTCCATCTTCAGGCTTCTTACCATTTCTATTAATGTTTACTACTCTCCTTTTCCCTTGCGTTCATTGGACTCTGTCTCTGCATTACCAACTCTGGTATTCTGTCCTTTGGCCTCCTTATCATGATTGGAGTCTCCCTCACCTTCTTCCATTTCCTCAATACACATCCTGAGTAGATGTGTTTAAACCCCTTAATTCTGCAAAATGTGCAAGTGACCATTTTGTTAGAATTATACATATGATAAACAAAATTTCCAAACCATGCTACAAGTCTCTCTTTTTTTTTTTTTTTTGTTCATGGAGATCATATCCCCATTCTCCAAAAATAACAGTGTCATGTTATCCTTGGCTGATACAGAATTTTATCCAGTGCAGACGCTTCCTTCAAACCACTTTCCTAGGTGACCACGACTTGAAATCACGGCTAAATCCTTCCTTAGCACTTTTTTGTCTCAAAGATCACCAATTTGGCTGTTAGCCCTCCTTCCCTCAGCTCTCAATTTGCACATGACCATGACCATGACCCTGCGCTTAGCTAAAAAAAAACTTGTCTAGAGCATCAGGACTTTGAAACTTTCAGCCAAGACCGAATCAACGGTCCTCATCCTCTTTCACGATCAATGATCGAGATCCACTTTGGGACTCTGCGCTTCAAAAGTCTCAACTTTCCTCACTTGCCTCCTCTCAGAACACTTTTACTCGGAGTTCATGATCTGTTGACGGGTGTCCTCCAACAGATCAGAGACTGTGAATCACTTTGACTCTTCAGGCTTCGGAAGTTTCAAAACTTTCCTCCTGCACTTTCTCCTGGAGTGCTTTCACTCAAATTCGACGATCCTTCAAAATGTGTCTTGTAGAATCAAGGATCTATATGTACTACAACCTTTGGGCATTCAGGATATTTCGACCCAATGCAACCTGTCACATATTTCCCCACTGGAGTGCCTAGTCTCTGAACTGCATGATCTGTCACCACGTGGAGAAATACTAGAAGTGGACAGGTGTCCAAATTAGGTGGGTGTCACGTGTCACATTTTAACTGAATTTTCAATACTCCAAATGCCCAAAGTGTACTGACACATGGAACACACCCCTTGTGTCCACATCATCCCAGGTGACGTCTGCAAGCCACGTCACTTCGGGAATTCCATCATCCACATCACCTCTAGGTGACATCATTGTACCCCATCACTTCATCTCTTCGGGCTTCAGGACTTTAGGATTTTCCATACTAGCACACTTCCAATTATCCCGAAATCTGAATTCCCGAACCAACCAATCTGTCTCCATGTGTCCTCCTGGATCGAACAACTAAGATTGACTTCGGGTATTCACCCAGAGTCCACATATCTACACCACATGTCCTCCTTAATCTGACGATTGAGGCTTACTTCGGGTCTTCAGACTTCGGAAATCTCAAATTTCAAAACTTATATGGCCCCACTAGATTTTATCCAAAGCCCTAGATCTGGTGATGCATGGCACTCAACAGATCAATGGCTGAGATCCTTTCAGGACTTCAGGTTTCAAAAATCTCAAACTTCAAACCTCCTCGAAGTACACGGGATTCTTCATGGCCGTGTGACATGTGTGCGCGGGTTTATCGGCCCACACTTGCGCATCGTGTGCACGTGTGCCAAAACCATTGTATTACTCAGTACCTTCTATGCACCTACGCCCATAAGTCTCTTTTAGTTCATGCATTGGTGCTCAAAGCGCCTCTATCTATTCTGAGACCCACGCACCTGTGTAAAAAAATACACATTGTAAGCTTTTTGTGATCTGTGGAGGGCCCATAGCCTTCTTAAAATTGATTCCATGCATATTGTAATCTACACCACACTTACATTCCCTCTCCATATAAAGGGATTAGTCAAAACATAGGCACTTAGGGGTTAAAATCATATTTTTTTCCTTTTTTTGTTTTCATTTTGCCACATGGATGGCTTGCTTTGATTAAAGGTTAAGTGGGAATCATTCTACATCACATATAAAACTTGCATTGGGACTAGAAATTGGATATCAATCGTTGAGTATGCTCTTCTCTCATGCTCCAAAGAAATCTTGAGAATCAGAAAGAGGTTGAGGGACAATTTCATCTCCCTTAAAAAGACAAACTCTTTAGGAAAGGACAACAGCCCCCTCAGGACTCCTCTTAGTTTATTTTTCAAACACATCTTAGGATTTTAAGGGTCCATACTTGCCCACATGCTACAAATATAAGATAGTGTTGAAATTTACTTTCTTATATTAAATCACAATAGGGAGTTAAAGGAGTAGTAAGGACCCACATGTCCACATGCTAGTTTTTTAGGGACTTTAAAATTTCACAAGGTTGTACCAATGACACATAGTAACTTAGGTAATCAAGACTTGTAAGGACCAAGAGAAGTCCACATGCAGCAAGGTGAAACCTAAATTATTAAAAAATTGGCACACTTTCACTTGTTCACACACAAAGTCCACTAATCACTCACATAGTCTTATCTAGAAATCGTGGAGGTTGAAGTAAGTTTCCTCCATTTGTGTTAAGCCCTAATATTGGCTCATTACCCCTTAATTGGGGAATATTACATTAGTAATTTTATTTTATTTATGTCATCTTTATTCCATTAGTTGTAATTATACCTCCTAGTCTCCTATATATACCAAGGAGACATTTTCATTTGGAATCATCTTGTACTTG